>JBBPBX010003557.1:49671-81796 GCA_038048925.1 Garcialebias charrua
CTCTAAAATAGCTGAACTATTGCTTAACTTCCATATGTCCAGTTGAAATTCCTGTGTTACATTTTACAAACAGTTCTTGACTGGATGAAGAACGTTCATGTCTGCTCAAAGAGAACCGCTGTTTGTGCACAGGATTAGATCCTCTGACCAGATGGTTTTAGCAGTCCCGAAAACCTTTTATAAAACCAGAGGAGACAGAGCATTTTCAGCTCTGGCTCCTAAATTGTGGAACGAGCTGCCACTGAAGGTCAGGCAGGCCTCATCAATATCTGTTTTTAAAACTTGTTTAAAAACACATATGTTTTCATTGGCTTTTAAACCAGAGTGAGTTCACATCTCTGTTTTAATGGTGTATTATTTTACTTGTGATGTTCTGATTATTTATATGATTGTTTTTATTGTTTTTGTTTGTACAGCACTTCGGACGGCTGATGCTGTATTTTTAAGTGCTTTTTAAATAAACTGGTATGGTATGGTATGGTACAGGATTAGCGTGAATGCTCGTTGATTTATAGTTCTTTAAATAAGCCGCACATTTTATAACTTTTAAAGAAATTCGGAGGAAAAGCGCTTGAATAGCTGTTGAACATGTCCAGTTAAAAAGCAGAGATCACTCATTGATTTTGTTAATGGAAAGAACCACCCACTCTCCCCTGTTCCAAACAAACAATGAACATTCACCAATGAATCACAAAAAGAGGATAACTCTGTAAAATTATTACAAACTTTCCTCCAGACAACACAGAAGAAATAAATGGAAGCGTCCATCTTTAAGGAGAATAGAGGAAGAGGATCGAAGCAGAGCAGTAACCAGATGCTCACAGTGGACGTCAGCCAGCAGGCATGCACTAATGCTTCAGCTATGTCATGCTCTACCTCCTCCTCCTCTCCTGCCTTTTTCAAGTTTCCTTTTTTACTTCCCCCCACCTCTCCAATCCTATTCTCACCCCTTTTTCTATGTTATATCAGCAGCCCCTGACTCACCCACCACATAAACAGCTGTAATAAACACAAGTTGTGCATTTTGTCTGGTAAATTCAAACTCTTCTGAATAAAACTCATCTTCTGGCTGTGGTCTCTGCTTCGTCTAGTCTGAGCACGAGCTAGCTTTTCTCTGACTGTGATTTTCCATCAAACATTAAAAGAAGCCAGCGAGAGCGTGGGAGGAGTCAGGCAAAAAAAAACATCTGTAATTCTCAGATGGAATTTCTTCCATCGTCAGCCTTTGTGCGACAAATAGTGAAGACTTGGTGAATATCTGGTTATAAAAAGACAGCTTTAGAAAATAAAACATCACCTTTGACCTAATGGAGCGTGTGATGATGTCTCCAGGTCAGTCCAAGTGTGCAGGTCGGCAGTGGGTGCAGACTTTACTAATGAGTGTAATGTGGGAAAGACAGCCCCCGCCACTTTAAGACTCATGTGCCCACCACATGGCTCCATGAGAGTGAAATGACTTCCAGATGCACACAGAGGTTTTTTTTTTACTCTGGCAACATATAAACAAAGCTTACATTGCTTTCACCTTCAGATAAACACAGATAATCTCACTTGAGGCTTTTTTCTGTTCATTCTGTTAAATATGAACGCACAAACGGGCCACATTTCTATCTCGGCTGCTTTCTTATCACAGACTGGACAGAAAACAGTGTAAGCTGAGCTGCAGCAAATGAACTCATCAGCATTTTAAAATCCTTATCTGCTGTGGCCCTTCTGCTCTCAGTCCCTTTATTTTAAAGACTTTGACAGATTGGTCATAAATAGAAGAATTGCATCATCAGCTTCCTGTTTGCAGCAACGATGAACAACCATCTCCACCTTCATCCAACCACAACCCACCATGAAGCCTTGTTGTCTGTGAAGACTGTAATGAAATGTTATAAAGAGCTTCAATCAGCCACTTAACAAACTCCCAGAGTTTACTTACAGCTGCTCAGCAGGGGCTCACCTGGGGGTTCCTCGGGTAAACCACATTTTTACCATTTAAAGCACTTCATGCCACTAATTAGGCGCCTTTATAACTCCAGATTTATTGTTATCAACCAACTGTCACCTGAAACACAACTATCGCACAATCCTTGTCAGGGCCGGATTAACAACCCCAGGGGCCCCTGGGCACCGAAGCTCACAGGGCCCCCTCCCTAACCAAACACCCATTTTACTATATATATATATATATANTATATATATAGCATTGTATGTAAACTACATTTTGAAATGTATTTATTAATTACCTATATGAACTGTGATTTTTTTAAAAGATGGACAAGGTTGTATGTTTGCATAGTGTAAAGTAAATTCACAATTATGTATTTATTTGTACGTGTCAATTGTACACTTTTGTTTATAACTATCAATAATTAAACATGGTTCACCACTACACTGGAAATTATTGAATAATTTGAACTTCTGTTTGAATTTAATGCTATGAACTTTTTCCTTTTTGTTACATTTACTATGAATTTCTCACAGGGCAGATTAGAGCCAACATGGAGGACTCACCAACATATATTATTATTATTATTATACATATAATATTGTCCAGTATGTGATGCTGCAGTCATGTTACTGAACTCCCACTGATGGGCTAACCTGGTTCCACCACAGCAGCAGGATCCTCAGACAGAACAGCTGGTGGGATGTCCTGGTATCTGCAGCCCTCTCTCCATTTGTTTCTTCATGGACATGGAGCTGTGAAATTATGTTGTGCCCTTTCCTCAGCAGAACGCTCCTCCAGTGGAGACTTTCTGGACAGACTGCAGGAAGTTCCTAAACAAACAACAGGTTTATCAGTATTATCAGTAAAAAGAGATTATTAAATCATTTTTAAGACTGAGAATGTGTACAATTATTAGCTCTGTTGTTATTGCCTAACTAACCTATTCAATAATTCTTCAAACTGTGACATTCATTCATAATGGAATGAAAGAGAACATAAACAGAAATTATATAATAATGAAAACTAGAGACATTAAAACATTTTAAAAGACACAGAGAACTTTAAATGGATTAAGAATGTTAATAAGTGTTGGATTTGAGTGCAATGTAAGTGCAATCCATGGCAGGAGTTGAATCCACATCTGAAAAGGGATGCAAGCTTTTCACAACATATGCTGTTGTAACTGTTCTGTGTCTCTCTTCATTCAGTTGAGTTTACACTGATGTATTTACCTTGGACACTGGTGAACAGTGAAGCCATTTCAGGTCGTTTGTCTAAGAAGAAAAAAACGAGCTAACGTTAGCATCGTGTTTGTATTGAGCTGACTTACCGCTTTAAGCGGAGTATAACTTGTTAGCTGCCTTAATGTTGGTATGAGATGTAGTTTATAGTTTATTTATTTACCATCATGGAGCCAAAGAGGTAGCGATCAGCGAAAAGTTCGGCGGAGCGTTTTGCAGACGGACCACTCTGTACTTCCGGTCGGATACGAAGCGAAAATAATCCGGTTGAGCGCGTCAAAGACGGGACACTATTTTACTTCTCCACCCTCCTTTGCATGATAGAAAATTATTGCAAGTGCTGCACTGACCTGACTGGTCATTTTTTATTAATTAGTACGCTTTCGATCGCAGATGCACACTTCCGGTGGATTCTTCTTCGTTGGTTTTCGGCGGTGGCTACTTCCGGTCGGCTAACTAGCATCGAAAATAGGAATCGCAAATTAATATTTTGAACGATTCCGGGAAACCGGACAGTTAGTCCCGGTTCCGAACGATTCTCGAAGCCCAACCCTATTTAAAATCTAAGGATATTTTATTTTCTTTCTTCCCCAAAACTGCAGTGGGCTCCCTGCGGTGGACCCCATGGTGAGCATGGCCCCCTGGGCCTGGGCCCAGTCGGCCCTGCTGATAATCCGGGCCTGATCCTTGTTCTGCAGCTGTGTGTTTGTGAATAGATCTAATAGTTTGGGATGTGTTTCATGCATTATCTTGCTGCAGTAAAGCAAAAAGGGATGATAGTGCAAACATAAAGCTTTATACAGTATTAGCATTTATACTTTGAAGGTATTGTGACATGATGTTGGAAATTTGCATATTTGTCACAACATATATATCTTATATCATTCAGCTCTGTTCGTTTTTGCAAAATAAATTATAAATATATTAAAATTTAATTCCAAGTTATGGTAATTTTTTTCTCTGGGACACGCCCCTAAAAATCAGTGTTTTTCCACGTACGTCATCAGTGACGTGACAACGGGAAAGGCATTGCTCGAACGCGCATGTAAATAATAATGGCGGAGCATGTCGAATCAGACGAATGTAGCATTTCTAGTGTTTACCAAAGCGATTTGTCTTCAGTTTTAGAAGGTGAAGTTAGTTCTGGTGATGAACAAGAGCCAGCAGGTTTTAATTTAGGTATTCAACCGTATTTATATGAACCTTACCGTTCAGGAAGTGAGTCTGAACTGACTCTGCAGAGGAGGAGAGACAGCTGCTGCAGAGGAGGGAGGATTTTAGGCAGGAAAAGCCATGGAACCCGATCTATCTCGTTTACAGAGCACTGATTGGTAATTGTTTAATTAACGTATCTAATAATTATTCAACATTAATTATAGTTTAAAAATATGAGTACCTTTGAAGTATCTGTACTTTTTTAACGTTTATTTTAACATGAAAAACATCATTCTTATTTCCACAGATGTAATGTGCATGTGTAAATACACTGCATGTTCACTATATCTTGAGAGTATATTTATGAATTATCACTTCAAAAATATTCAGTTATCTGGATCACTGTTGCGTTGCCCTCTGTGACTGCTTTGGTTCATAGCTTGTTTTCTTGCAAGTTTTGTGTGTTTTCTACACAGAACATCTGGTTGTTTTGAGCTTCAAAAGTGCTGAATAATTAAAAATAGTGCCTAAAGTATTGTGCTGCTTTCCTTCTGAACATTTTTCTGATTTTTAGGAACTTTTTAGAGTATCTGAGACGAATCAGTGTATTATTTTATCAAAAATGTTGCAGCCAGGTGTGGTTTATATTGTATTTGCGATCCATTTTTAATTGGACCTCTGCGCAGGAGAGGCAGAACCGCTGACTGGAGATTCTTCTGCTGTGAAGAAGTGTCATCCACCACACCACTGCATGTCTGGTAAAATGTAAATTCACCTCCACGAAGAAGAAATCTTCTAAACGTCCATGAGACTGCAGAGGTCCCTGCACCAGCTTCAGTCTTCCCTTTTTGTCTTCTTATTTTATTTGGCTCTGGGCGGTGTTTTCTCTGGACGTGAAACCTAAAATTTGGAAACAGACAAGCTCGGCTGCAGGCAAAGAGGAAAAGACAACGGAGAGATGACGGAGGGGCAGAGGAAGAGGAGGAGGAAGAGGAGAAGTGGTGATGTGGAGCTGGAGAAACTAAAAATGTCAATCGTGTGAAGAAAACGTTTAGAAAAGGTAAAAAGAGAATGTGGGTCAGTTAGTAAAAAAAACATCATGAAAATACAAATTAAAAACAGATTGATTTCCTTATTACAAAACTCATAGAAGACCAAACATCTGGATTTCTTCACATCTTTCCCATCAAATAAGAATCTCCTGTTTTGTTGTGAACCTCAGTGAGTTTGATCATTTCCTGTAGTTCCCAAAACTTCACCTCAGTTTTTATGTTTTCTCCATCCATTTGCTCCTGTTCTGGGTCACTGGGTTCAACTCTGGAAATGTGGACCAGTGCACAGCACATCTGGGCCAATCATTGAGGTACAACTAGAAACAGAACCAGAACCAGGAAGTTGAAGCCACAAGCGCCCCCTGTAGGCTAGCTGCAGTACAATCTTTTTAATGTCCCGCCCCTCCATGTAAACAAATGGGACAAATGTCTGAGTAAAAATAAAATTTCACATCAGATCTTTTTTTCCCCTCTGGTGGTTTTTGTTGATTCATGTACTTCATATCTTGCTCATGCATGTTTAAATGTGCTTTTTTTTGTCCTGGCACTTTTAGTTTAAATGAGTTGTTTTCAGGTTTAACTCTCTCAGGTCTAAACCCGCAGATTTGCAGGCATGACGTCATGACTATAAATAGACTCTTTAAACAACGCACACTGCATGTGAAGTGTTCCATTCAATACTGTTGGACACAAGAGACTCCAAACTTTATAAAAGTAATGTTTTTATACTGATTTTGGGTTTATTTGTTGATCTAAAGAAAGGTTTTTATACAGTTGATCACACTTTTCTCCTCGAGAAGTTAAATAAATATGGTATTAGAGGACTGACCTTGAAATGGGTATCTAGCTGTTTGGAGGACAGAAGTCAATTTGTACAGATAGACAATACCAGATCAAAACTCAACAGAATCACATGTGGAGTCCCTCAGGGTTCTATACTGGGACCTAAACTTTTTATTTTGTATATAAATGATTTGGTAAAAGTGTCTGGTATTCTAAGGTGTGTTCTTTTTGCTGATGATACCACCTTCTTTTGTTTTGGTTATGATTTGAAACAAATGTTTGAGTTGTTAAAAGAGGAGATCTCAATATTACAAACTTGGTTTAGTTTAAATAAGTTATCATTAAATTTAGATAAGACTAACTATATGTTATTTAGCAAAAATAAAATAGATAAATTTTCTATCAAAATTGATGGTGTTGAACTAAGTAGAGTGGATGAGGTGAAGTTTTTGGGTGTAATTGTTGATGAGAGATTGTCGTGGAAACAGCATGTAAATTTTGTTAAAACTAAGTTATCTAAATCTATTGGCGTATTGTATAAACTAAAGGACTTGTTAAATGATAGGGCTCTTTATTTGCTATATAACTCAATTTTTGTTCCACATTTAATTTATTGTGTGGAGGTTTGGGGTAAAGCCTGTACAACTATAACAAATTCTATTTTTATTTTGCAGAAAAGAGCGGTGAGAATTATTGCTAGAAAGCCTTATCGTCATCCATCAAATGTATTATTTAAACAACTCAAATTATTGAAATTTTGTGAATTGGTAGATTATAATATTTTGTTAGTAATGCATAAGGCTCATAAGAATGTGCTACCCACAAATGTTCAAATGTTTTTCATAAAGAGAGAAAGCCATTACAGTTTAAAAGGAACTGAAATGTTTGTTAAACCTAGATATAGGACTAGTTTGAAGGGACGTTTTATTTCAAATAAGGGAGTGGAATTGTGGAATGTTTTGGGAAAAGATGTTAAAGATGTAAACTCTGTGATGAAATTCAAAAAAATTATCAAATCTAAACTGCTGGCAAAATACTAAAGCTTTAAGTAAAGCATTCAAATGTATTTGTTGATTATTGAGTGTGAAATGTTACTAAATACATCTGTTGTTTTTGGTAGTTAATTGTTTGAATTGATTGTTTGTAAATTGTTTGTTTTGGGTTTTTTGGGAAAAAAGGGGGCAGACAAAATAAGAAAATTTTCTTCTTTCTGCCACCTTTCATTTTATTTATTTTGATTTTTTCTCATATTTATGAAATGTTTTTTTTTTCTTTATCTTTTATGTTGTTTTTCTTAAATACTGTATGTAAAATGAATAAAACTTTAATAAAAAAAAATTGTTTTGTATTTACTTCAAAATACAACCAGAAATATGACAGATAAATGTTACCATATTTTTGGGTGCATGTTACTCGTGTAGAGCAATCAGTTGATGATTTATTACCAAAAAGTCAATGAATTCAAAATGAAACTCATATTTCGGATTTCCATGAACACAACACATTTGTTCACAACCAATCAGAAACGTTTTTCCTCCATGTTGTCTCCTGATCGGAGAAACACAGAAACAGCGTTTGGGGGTGGAAGAAACCCAGCACTGTTTACAGGTCAGTCTTTAGCTGTTTTATTTGGTTTTTTGATGTATTAGTGTGCATTAGTGTGTGTGCAGAGTTTTGTAGTAGGTTTGTGGTGTGTTTGTCAGAATGAAAGGGGAAAAAAACAGAGAATTTGTGATGAGATACTTGTTTTGACACATAGTGTAAATAGTGGTTAAAAAACGCATGGGAAATTGCCCACTTTATGATGTAAAAATATGTATACCAATTTGTTTTTTACTAAGTTTGTACACAAGTTCTTAAAGTATACCAATTAAATTTTCATTTTAGGCTGTCAAAATGGTTCGTTAAATATTTTTGTGAATTTCATAGTAAACATATCAATATTTTACTAACACGGATTTCATTTTTTTATGTTATTTTTGCTCCAATGTGATAATGCATTTTGTCAAAATGAAACAAAGACTGTAGAATCATGGAGCTGAGGTTGTGCTGAAAAAGATGATACCAAATAAGGCAAGTTAAATAGTTTTGATGATGAAAATATAAGGGTAAATTCAAAATTATACCAAAACGGACATTTAGACCTCAGACCTGCTAGTTAAAGAAAAGTTGTGTCGATTTAAATGGACTGTATAGCACCTTTCTATCTGATCAAGAAAGATACACACAGCACTTTACACTACAACCTGTGCCTCATTTATTCATTCATACAGCACTCTACTAGATCTATACAAATCTAATTGAACAGATCATTCTAAAGAGACTAATCAGAGTTTCATCACATTCATACACTGATGGGACACACATCAGAGACAATGAGAGGTTCAGTGTCTTACCCAGGGACACTTCAGCATGTGACTGCTGGTGGATTCGAACCTCCAACTCTTGTATTAGAGGACGACTGCTCTAACCACTTAGCCACAGCCGCCCTGATGACAGTGTGTTGGTGAGTTAGGAGGGTGTATACTGTCAAGTTTCTTGGTGCATTGTTTTGTGCTACTAGTGCTTAGTGTATTCATTTAGTGCAGGGGTGTTCAGACTTTTTCAGCATGTGAGCTATTTTTGAAATGATCAAGTCAAAGTGATCTACCTACTATAAGGCCCCGTTTACATGAAAACAACCTGTAGAAACATTGGTGATTTTTCAATATTTATTGGGGGTAATAAACAAAAAATAAGCTGGTTTACATGAAAAATGCCGTGGTTTTCATGTCAGTCGGGTTGCCAGATAAGAAATTGTGAACTATAGTGTGGCTTTAAAATTATAGTATTTTGACCTAAACTGTTGTGTTTGCTGAGTAAAGATGTTCTAAGATTCAATTCAGTTTATTTATATAGCGTCAATTCACAAAAGAAGTAATCTCAGGGCACTGAACAGACAATTGTTTTTTTTTATGTCATGCTGCGATCTACCAGTACTACCTCAGAGATCTACCAGTAGATCGCGATCTACGTAATGAGCACCCCTGATTTAGTGTATTTCTTAGTTCACATCTTAGATCTTATTACTGTTTTCTTTACAATTTGTATTTTTATCATGTGTTGATAAACATATCATGTGTTGATAAATATGTCATGTGCTTTGTTGAGCTGCAGCTTTTTGCACTCATTCTCTCTCCTGGATGACTGTAACTACATATTTACGTTGTATTGGTGGAAATTGATGCAATGTTAATAAACCTTCTTGTATCTTGTAACTTGTATCTTGTATCTCTTTGTTGGATGTAACTGGGACCCTGTGTACATAGTTTTGTTCCACATCATGTACCACATGTGATGTGAATAACAATAAACTGGGTTTAACTGGGTTTCTTTTTCAGAAATAGATCATGTCTAACAATGAATGCTGGGAAACGCCTTGTATCTGTGACTTTCCTTCCCTCCATTGATTACGGTGACATTCTCTACATGAATGCTCCTACAAGCACCCTGCAGATGTTGGATGTTGTCTATCATGGTGCACTAAGATTCATAACTGGTTGTGATTATCGTACCCACCACTGCACCCTGTATTCACTGGTTAACTGGACATCATTAACCTCACACAGACTCTTCCACTGGTACATTTTCATCTTTAAATCACTTCTTGGTCTGCTGCCCTCATACATCTCCTCCTACATGTCTCTGCGTGAGTGCAGCTACAGTGTGCACTCTCAGGACATGATTACCTGCAGTGTTCCATCAGTGAGGACTGAACTAGACAAAAGGACCTTCTCCTACTCTGCTCCTGCTTCATGGAATATCTTACAAAAAGATCTGAAGCTCTCGGCCCTGACTTCTCTAAATGGTTTTAAGAATCTGTTGGAATCCTGGCAAGAACCAATGCAGATATGCACCTGTTCTTGATTTTATACAGCTACCTTATGTTTTGCTAGTTTTTGATACTTTGTTAAAAAAAAAAATCTGTATTTCTCTCTTGTGTTTTTTCTGTTGTCTATTGTTTAAGGAAATTCTACCATTGCTGTTCATCAGTCATTAGTTTGTAGCAGGTCGCTTTTGTAAATGAGTCCACGAGGCTCAATGAGATTTACCTGACTAAATAAAGGTTGAATGAAAAACACACCTTGACCTTGACCTTGATGTCTCTCATTGTTCAGACTCAGGAACTTTAAATACAACACGGCCAAAATTCACACATTTTGGTCTCATCTCTGAACACCTGCAGTACATGAGATGCTTCATTTAGCCCAATGTCAATGAAGTCAGTTTCAGAGTTGACACACACACATGCTTTTGGATCGAAGAAACCAGATCACCCTTTTAATTTAAGTCCACCAGTATCTCATCATGTGAGCTACCTTTTATTTAAAACAGATCTGAGTTGGACAGGCGAATCCTTGAGGACATGGAGTTTAAAGCAGTGCTGTCCAATCCTAGTCCTTGAGGGCTACTATCCTGCATGTGTTAGATGTTTCTCTGCATGACAATCCTGCTTTGATGAACAAGTGGCTAACAGGCTTCTGTAGAACCTGAAGATCTGCTGAAGATCAGGGAAACAACTGAAACATGCAGCATAGTTGCACCAAAGACCAGGATTAGACACACGGTTTTAAAAATAAACATTAATTGTCATTTTCTTCCCAGTCTGTGTTGTTCAGATGTCTCTTGGCCTGAACCAACCCCCAGAAAAGTGACAAGCTAAAAAGGTCTCAAAGAGTAAAACCCTAAACACGACGCAATGACTCAATCATTTAAAGCCCAGCACTGAACGTGCAAATAACAATATGTTTCTAAGCATAATGACTTTAAATTATGTTGTGTGAGAAATGCCTGAGGATGATAAACAGTCTGATGTACAGTTACTTTACTCTGGGATGTGCAGAGGTAAAATGTTGTGATCTGAAGAAAAAAGAAACATTCAGCTTTACCTGTAGCAAAGCAGATTACACAAAACTTTTTAAAACGCTTTCACAGGACCTAAATAATTTAAAAGATGGCAACCAGTCATAATAAACAATTATTTATTTATTTATTTTTCCCTTGTCCTGTTCAGCATTGTGGCACTCAGAATTATTGTCTGTGTCGAGGTGATACCCAACAGATTTACTTTCACAAGCTTTAGACCTACGGAAACAACACATACAGTATAATGATACTTATAACATCATTAGAAAATATTTTATATAGTACATGGTGATACAAGATGTATTTATTGGCCACCACAACCCAACTGACTGTGTATCTGATAAACACCTGAATCTAAACACCTGTGTGAGCATGTTTGTCACTATGAGATTTCTCCATAAGAATGTTCAATAGTGGATGTGGGGACCCACAGACCAGCCCCCACAGGACACCACGGTAACACAGGGAGGACCGGGGCCACAGACACACAGTGGCCCCCAAGCCCAGAGCCCCAGGAGTCACTCGTCAGGGACAACTGCACACCCGACCCCAGAGAGAAGCAGAGGGAAGCCCCAGGCGACTTCCAGCAACCACAATGCAGAGACCCCAAGAGGCTGCAGCGACGAGCCCACAGGCCCTGTCGGCAACCCACCCCTCCAGAGTAGATCCAGGTATGGACACCAAGCCCCGAGCCCCGAGCCCTGAGGTCATACCACTACCCCCAACAGAGACCCGACAGAGACAGGGCACCCAAGCCCCAGCAGAGAGCCATCAGGGCGGGCTGGCACACACCCGATCACCTGATGCCGAGAACCACCAATGCACCGGCGGCAGGGGGAACTGAAAGGGAGCGTGATAGAGGTAAGTAGACCCCAGATTAAATGGGGGGCCCAAATAGATCCAGGTGAGGGGACCACAAAAAAAAAAAAAAAACGCCCAAAAATGACCGCAAGCCGATCCCAGGCCAGGGGCCAGAGCAGCAGCTGAGGGAAGCCAAACTATTATAAATAATTTTTAAAAAGCTTAAATTCACATCAAGGTGCATTAAACTTGCCTGGTCTAAGAGTTTTGCATATACAGGTATATGTATACACATACTGTATACGGTAGGCGGAGGGAGGCTACCCTCTCATTCACCGGGGTGAACCTCAACATACAGGCACCAATACATAGTTCCCATGTGACGTCACATCTGTGGAATTTCCGGGTGGACCCTCCCTAGTAGAGGCAGCGCAGCAGGGACAGCGCAGTCTACTGGATGTGCATTTTTCACGTTTTTGTTGTTGTTGTTAATTTCTAATTAATTGCAATGGTTACTTTGTGTTGGGTCAGTGGGTGTTCCAGTCGGGTAGACGTTTGGGCAACGCGCAGGTTTCACTTAATCAAAAAAAAGTAAACGTGAAGGATTTATCTCATCGGAGAAGCTCACAGCAGCTCCATCGCTCTCTCGGATCTGCTCAGAAGACGTCGTGCTTTTGGCCGGTAAACAAAATATTCTACATAAATCATTTTGTGAAACAATGTCAGAACAATGTTAGAGTACAACTGTCTGTGTGTTAGAGCTGGGTTTTTTTTTTCATTATTTAGCAGCACCGTCTTGCTGTGGTTAGCTTAGCATCTCGCTAACGCGACAACGGCCTCCTCATGCCTGGACCACAGTCTCCCCGCCGGTCCACCGGGACCGGCGGGGAGACCGTCCCAGTGGGGGAAGGAGGACGGGAGCCAAGTCGTGCGGGCGACGCGTCGGTCCCATGGGACGTGCCCCCGAGGCCGCGACGGATCCACGCCGTCCGACCTGAGCTCGCCGCGAGCCTCCGTGCGACGGACCCTCCGCTCCAGATGCTAACGACATGCTAACTTCCAACACGGTAACACTCAAAGTGCTGGTCCTGGTCCGTGTTCAGCCTGGACTGTTTGTTGGCTGTGTGTTATTTTAGTTAAACCTTTATTTAGCTGGTTAGATATGATTGAGACAGTTTACACATCTTTTTTGGATTTAAAGCTGTGAAGCTCCTCGGTGTGCGCTCCTCGTAGTAATTAAATAATTAATGATATCAGAGTAACTACTTGGTGACAAGTTGTCCGCTTCGTCTGCCATGATTTCTTTCTCCAACTCATTCAACTCTGACCACTGCCATTTTGCTCTTGTGCCTTGGTGAAGCTAGTAATGTATTTAGCTGTGGTAGCTCGAGTCTGTTTGTCCGCCATTTCTGCCTTTACGGGTGGCGAAAAACCCGGTATTGCGCAATACACGCCACGTGTGTGGGAACTATGTATAGATGGGGGGCAACAAGTATGCCCACTCCTGCTCGGCGCCTCTCACCAGGGGCAACTCCAGAGTGGAAGAGTGTCCAACCCCTCTCAAGGAAACTGGTTCCAGAGCCAGAGCCATGTGTTGAGGTGAGTCCGACTATTTCTAGTGGAACCTCTCAACCTCACACACTAGCTCAGGCTCCTTCCCCACCAGAGAGGTGACATTCCATGTCCCAATGGCCAGCTTCTGTAGCCGAGGATCAGACCGCCAGGGTCCCCGCCCTCGGCCACTACCCATCCCACATTGCACCCGTTTTGTTCACGAATGAGGGAAAACTGGAGCGTGAGATCGATAGGTGGATAGGTGCAGCGTCCGCAGTGAAGCAGGCGCTGTACCGGTCTGTCGTGGTGAAGAGAGAGCTGAGTCAAAAGGCAAAGCTCTCAATTTACCGATCGATCTACGTTCCCACCCTCATCTATGGTCATGAGCTTTGGGTTGTAACCGAAAGAACGAGATCTCGGATACAAGCGGCCGAAATGAGTTTTCTCTGTGATGGACTGGAGACCTGTCCATGGTGATCATATTTCTAGTTTTATAATGTCACCCCTACTGGTCAGAAACCCTCTGCCACCGGTAGATAATCAGTTTGAGCAGGTTTTGCAGCTCCGGACAAATTTTATTTAGTGAGTGAAGGAGCAGAAATGACTCTTCTGATCGTGAAGTTGACAGACCCCTAGTCCATGTGATACATTTCTTTCATCTATGTGATACAGGTGTTCCTGTGATGGACTTGCAATCTGCCCAGGGTGTCTGCCACCTCACAGTGACTGCTGGAGACCCAGAAAGGAAGACACGGGTAAAATAAATGAGCTGAATGTTTTAATACAAAACTGGCTAAAACAGCTCAAAGTGTGGAGGAGTAGTTAGAAAGTGAAGTCCGGCTGTTTGATGAAAACTCTGAAGCTCTGTGAGGAGACATGAAAGAAATCAGACAACCCAACACCACAGATTCAGGAAGAACTTACAAAATGATAAATATAGTTTACATGTTGACATTTTTGAAATACCTTTAAGTATTTAAAAGGACATGGTAGATTTAAGGTCAGGCATTTAAACTTTAAACACTTTTGTTTATCTTTGACCTGCCCATTATATGTCACAAGTTCAAGAACTCCTATGTGTCTTTGTGGTTCTCTTCATAAGTATGAAAAGATTAAAACGAATAATTGAAAAAACAGAAGCAATGGCTCTCTTTTTGTATTATCATTTTACATTAAAAAGTAGTTGAAAATATGGAGCAGTCTTTTTGTGGTATGTGGACCTGGAGCTGAGAGCAAAAAGCATTTTCCACACTGGGAACAAAAAACAGAAAAGAAGAAGAAGAAAGTTTCCTCCCTTGTAAAAGCTCAGCCCCATCCAGCACTTCAAAATAAATCTGCAGAAAGCAGACTTGAAGGAGGTGGAGCCAGTGAATGGGGGCGGAGCAAGAAGACTCTCACTGTACACTGTACAGTAAACAGTGTATACACAAAAAATATATTTTACCTCTTGTATGTCAATAAGAACATGTTAAAGATTGCACACTAAACATTACAAACTGTTCTGCTCTAAAACACGTGGTAATGTTTAAGGGGTGAGTCAAAAGAGAATATGTTTTTTTAATTTTTTAATAATGTTTTATTTTAAACCAGATCTTGTTCACAAATATTTTGTTGCATATAAAGGTTATTGTCTTTGCTCTTTCGTACCGCTTCGCCCCAGATGTGTAATGACATCCAGCTGTGTAGAACTTGCCCCTAACCAGCCAGAGAGAGAGAGAGAGAGAGAGAGAGAGAGAGAGAGAGAGAGAGAGAGAGAGAGAGAGAGAGAGAGAGAGAGAGAGAGAGGAGGTTCTTCAGGCAGCTGAACTTGTTTCAATGTGTTCCTCATGTTTTCTGTAATGTGGAAAAGATTTCAGCAGAACTGAGTTCAGATTAACCCTTCAACAACCACAACACACTGACTCATACAGTAAAAAAAAGAAACGACTGAAGGTTCAGTGTTTTCTACGATTATTTTTTGTCATAACACAAAGGTACAAAAAAGTAATGTCAAGAAGTAAGACACAAAGTGAAGGTGAATCCCAGCTCAAAATCCAACTTGTTCTGAGTCCAACTCAAGTCATTCACTGGGACACAAGATTTTTATATACATTTATTTAAGTTTATTTTAACCAACTGACCAGGCAAAGAATTGTGATATAGTTTCTGTAGCAAAACAAAATCCAAAATAAAAGTTCAATTGTTTGAGTTTGGATTGTTCAGAAACGTCTTCTTTCGGCTTTTCCTTCTTCAGGGGTCTCCACAGAGAGTCCTCCTCCTCCACCTCACTCTGTCCTCTGCATCCTCTGTCCTCACTCCACCTCCTTGTCCTCTCTAACTGCATCCATATATCTCCTCTTTGTCGTTTTCCTGGCAGCTGCATTTCTAACATCCTTCTACCAATATACCCACTGTCCCTCCTCTGGACATGTCCAAACCACTGTCCCTCCTCTGGACATGTCCAAACCACTGTCCCTCCTCTGGACATGTCCAAACCACTGTCCCTCCTCTGGACATGTCCAAACCACTGTCCCTCCTCTGGACATGTCCAAACCATCTCAGTGTGGCCTCCCTAACTTTATCTCCCAGTTGTTCAACATGTGCTGTACCTCTGATGATCTCATTCCTAATCTTATCCATCCTTTGTCACTCCTAAAGAGAACCTCAGCATCTTCATTTCTGCCACTTCCAGTTTTTTCTCCTGTCCTTTTTTCCATGTCTCTTGTCTCCAGACCATACAACACATATCAAAGTCAAGGCCCGCGGGCCAGATCCGGCCTGCGAATTAATTATCTATGGCCCCCTGGATGATATTTAATTATTATTAGAATCGGCCCTCAGGCCACAGCCGTCCGCTGGTGTTTTACACGCACTCACAATGCAATGGTAGTAGGGATGGGGCCGATCCGATCCGGAGTCGTGTCTCATGAACCCAGAGTAATAAGACCTGCCTCACGTCATATTCAGGAAATCCATTTCATAGTTTGCAGCCAGCTACAGCGTGCAGACCGTGAGTAGCACTTTAGCTAACAGCTAGCCAAATTTTCATCGTAACATATCCGGTGTGTGGAAGTATTTTACACTAAACACCGCAAGACAGCAACGTGCAATGTCTGCAGAGCCATAGCGCCACATTAAGCCGCGGTCAAGTTAGTTTTTTGTTGGACATTCGAGCTCTGGGGCTTCAGCGGGACGCCACTCTAGCTAAACCGAAACAGGGAGACCGACCGTGGCCAGCTGCGTCCAGTCCGACCCGCTGTCTGACCGTCTCGTAGGAGGGACAGGGTGAGAGCGGCTGATCGAAATCAGAGCGCCCACCCCGGATTGAACAAGAAAAACACACCGCTGAAGCCACGGAGCTCAAATGTTCACAGAGAAGTTGCTAAACTTCATCATAATTAATGACCAACAGCTATCAGCTGTAGAAAATGAAGGATTTTGCAGCTTGATACTTGCAGCCAACAGTAAACAATCATAAAAAAGCATATTAATTAAAAATCATAAGAAAACTGTATATTAAAAAAACAAAACATAAACATTATAAAACAATGTAAAATACTAAAAGCAGGAACATGTCTGTGTTGGTTTATGCCAAGAACTTAGCAGATGTAAAGCTATTTAATATTTTATTTAATTCATTTATTCATTCATTAAAAGGAGACAAAATCCATCCATCCATCCATCCATCCATTCTCTTACGCTTATCCGGGCTCGGGTCGCGGGGGTAGCAGCCTAAGTAAGGAGGCCCAGACTTCCCTCTCCCGAGCCACTTATGCCAGCTCCTCCAGGGGAATCCCAAGGCGTTCCCAGGCCAGCCGAGAAATAGTCTCTCCAGCGTGTCCTGGGTCTTCCTCTGGGTCTCCTCCCGGTGGGACGTGCCTGGAAAACTTCACCAGGGAGGCATCCAGGAGGCATCCTAACCAGATGCCCGAGCCACCTCAACTGGCTCCTCTCGATGTGGAGAAGCAGCGGTTCTATACTGAGTCCCTCCCGGATGACCGAGCTTCTCACCCTATCTCTAACGCCAAAATTACACTACTTGCGGTCCGCTCCGCTCCGCAGGTCGCAGCTGAGCGTCTCAAACTCCAATTTCCACTTCCTCCGCTCAGCTCAGGTCCGCCTGCATGCGCCGCTCCTAGACGCATGCGCGGGATTTGCGAGATCGCGCGATAAATCAAGTGATAAATAAGTAAGTCAGAACAAAACAATTCATTCGGTGGAAGAAGGAGAACAACAGTAGAGACTGCTGCCTTGATCTTCTCTCGTAAATGAGCGACAGGACATGGTTTGAGCAACAGGAAGTGAGGTATTACATTTTCAGAATAAAATACTTTATTTATTTATTTATTTCTTGTATTGCGTTTGTAGGCGTAGTCATAAATGATAGTTTGACAGCATTTTTGTACAAATAAATCCGTATAGAGCTAGGATTAGTCCGCCCGTGGTGATTTTATTTTGTAAATACGGAAGTTGTGCTCGTTCCTTTTCCTGTTGGTGCCTCCGCACAGCTCCGGCGTCCGGCAGAAATAGAAAAATTTCTAATTTTGACGGACTGCCGTCCGCTCTCCGCAGCTCGCTACCGCCGTGCGGAGCCAGTGTAAACTCTGTCATTGATTATAATGGGTGCGTATTTGCTGCGGAGGTCGGACCGGAGCGGGGCGGAGCCGTGACGCGTGTGGTGTAATTTTGGCGTAAGGGAGACCCCAGACACCCTGCGGAGAAAACTCATTTCAGCTGCTTGTATCCGAGATCTCATTCTTTCTGTCACAACCCAAAGCTCATGACCATGGATGAGGGTGGGAAAGTAGATCGATCATAAATTGAGAGCTTTGCCTTTTGACTCTGCTCTCTCTTCACCACGACAGACTGTTACAATGCCCGCTTCACTACCAACGTTGCACCTATCCGCCTGTCAATCTTAGGCCCTGTACACACGTAGCCTGGTGTTTGAAAAACGAATATTTGCGCAAAAAAAAACCATCTGTCCATACATGTTCGAATATTTAAAATGTTTGTCTACATGTCCCGTTTTATTTCACCAGAGAGCGTTGTAATGAATATGCTGAACCCATAGATGGCAGTGTAGTGCTGTCACAACCCTCCAACTGCCGCGACTTCCTGTTATTTATTTATTTATTTTCTTTAGTTTGTGTGGACAGACCGTGAGGTTGAACTACTATTAAATACCGTGTTGGAGTACAAAATTAATAAAACGCAGGAAAATGTCGACTGGGAATCATGTAGAGCAGGTAGGTTGACGTTTTAGTGCTTTTTTTAGAGCATTGTGTGACTGTCAGCGCCGCAGCAGCTGGAGGCGGTGGAGCAGAAAGCTCCGTTCTGAAAGTGCACACGCAGACTCGAAAGCGGAGAGTTCTCAAATCTTCACTTTGGCCGGAGTTTTGTTATTATTCGTTTATAGTTACATCAACCAGAGTTCACGTGTGGATCAAAGGCCAAACCGCATCATAAACTGTTCGGTTTTACTGATAAACGGCTACGTGTGTACAGGGCCTAACACTCCAGTTTTCCCTCATTCGTGAGCAAGACCCAGAGATACTTAAACTCTTCCACTTGGGGCAGGACCTCCTCCCCGACAAAGAGAAGGCACTCTACCCTTTTCCGGATAAAGACCATGGCCTCAGATTTGGAGGAACTGATCCTCATCCCGACCGCGTCACACTCGGCTGCAAACAGCTCCAGTGAAAGCTGTAGATCACGACCTGATGAAGCCAATACGACCACATCATCTGCAAAAAACAGAGAAGCAATCCTAAGGCCACCAAAACGGATTCCCTCAACACCTTGGTTGCACCTAGAAATTCTGACCATAAAAGTTATGAACAGAATCTGTGACAAAGGCAACCTTGGCGGAGTCCAACTCTCACTGAAAACTAGCCTGACTTACTGCCAGCAATGCGGACCAATGGGTGGTGGCCGAGGGTAGGGACCCTGGAGGTCTGATCCTCGGCTACAGAAGCCTGCTATTGGGACATGGAACGTCACCTCTCTAGGGAACGAGCCTGAGCTGGTGTGTGAGGTTGAGAGGTTCTGGCTAGAAATAGTCGGACTCACCTCAGCGCATGGCTCTTGCTCTGGAACCAGTTTCCTTGAGAGGGGTTGGACACTCTTCCATTCTGGAGTTGCCCCTGGTGAGAGGCGCCGAGCAGGAGTGAGCATACTTGTTGCCCCCCATCTTGGTGCCTGTACGTTGGGGTTCACCCCGGTGAACGAGAGGGTAGCGTCCCTCCGCTTACGTGCGGGGGGACGGGTCCTGACTGTTGTTTGTGCCTATGCGCCAAACGGCAACTCAGATTACCCACATTTTTTGGAGTCCTTGGAGGGGGTATTGGAGAGTGTGCCTCCTGGGGACTCTCTTGTTCTACTGGGGGACTTCAACGCTCACGTGGACAATGACAGTGAGACCTGGAGGGGTGTGGTTGGGAGGAACGGCCCCCCTGATCTGAATCCAAGTGGTGTTCTGTTATTGGACTTCTGTGCTCATCATGGATTATCCATAATAAACACCATGTTCAAGCATAAGGGTGTCCATATGTGCTCTTGGCACCAGGACACCCTAGGTCGCAGTTCGATAATCAACTTTGTTGTTGTCTCATCTGATCTGCGGCCGCATGTCTTGGACACTCGGGTGAAGAGAGGGATGGAGCTGTCAACTGACCACTACCTGGTAGTGAGTTTGCTCCGATGGTTGGAGAGGATGCCGGTCAGACCTGGCAGACCCAATCCTATTGTGAGGGTCTGCTGGGAACATCTGGCAGAGTCTCCCGTAAGACAGAGCTTTAACTCCCACCTCCGGGAGAGCTTTGAACATGTTTGAGGGAGGCGGGGGACATTGAGTCCGAGTGGGCCATGTTCCACGCCCCTATTGTCGAGGCAGCTTATCGGAGCTGTGGCCGCAAAGTTGTTGGTGCCTGTCGTGGCGGCAACCCTCGAACCCGGTGGTGGACACCGGCGGTGAGGGATGCTGTCAGGCTGAAGAAGGAGTCCTATTGGGCCTTTTTGGCCTGTGGGACCCCGGAAGCAGCTGATGGGTACCGGCAGTCCAAACGGCATGCGGCTCGGGTGGTTGCTGAGGCAAAAACTCGGGCGTGGGAGGAGTTTGGAGAGGCCATGGAGAATGACTTCCGTACGGCTTCGAGGCGATTCTGGTCCACCATCCGGCGTCTCAGGGGGGGAAGCGGTACGCCACCAACACTATTTATAGTGGGGGTGGCGTGCTGCTGACCTCAACTCGGGATGTTGTGAGTCGGTGGGCAGAATACTTCGAAGACCTCCTCAATCCCACTGGCACGTCTTCCACTGAGGAAGCAGAGCCTGGGGACTTTGGGTCGGGCTCTCCAATCTCTGGTGCTGAGGTCACCGAGGTGGTTAAAAAGCTCCTCGGTGGCAGGGCTCCAGGGGTGGATGAGATTCGCCCGGAGTTCCTTAGGGCTCTGGATGTTGTGGGGTTGTGTTAGCTTATGCGACTCTGCAATATTGCGTGGACATCGGGGGCAGTTCCCCTGGATTGGCAGACTGGGGTGGTGGTTCCCATATTCAAAAAGGGGGACCATAGAGTGTGTTCCAACTATAGGGGGATCACACTCTTAAGCCTCCCTGGTAAGGTCTATTCAGGGGTTCTGGAGAGGAGGGTCCGTCGGATAGTTGAACCTCAGATTCAGGAGGAGCAGTGTGGTTTTCATCCTGGTCGTGGAACAATGGACCAGCTCTACACCCTCAGCATGGTCCTAGAGGGTACGTGGGAGTTTGCCCAACCAGTTTACATGTGCTTTGTGGACTTGGAGGAGGCATTCAACCGTGTCCCTCGAGGGGCCCTGTGGGGGGTACTCTGGGAGTACGGGGTACCAGGCCCTTTGATACGGGTTGTTAGGTCCCTGTACGACCGGTGTCAAAGCTTAGTCCGCATTGCCGGCAGTAAGTCAGGCTTGTTTCCAAGAGACAAAATAAAACAAATTAATCAAAAAGAAAACACTGAATGTAAAGATTCCAGAAAGAAGAAAAAAAATTCTTATATCACCCCCTTATAATAAACATTGAACCAGTCCGGCCCTTGTTGTGTGTGTGTCCCATCGGTGTATGAATGTGATAAAGCACATTAGTCTCTTTAGAATAATTTGTTGAATTAGCAATATTCTCTGTCCAGATGACAGTCCAAGTACCTTCCTACCTGTCTCTCTAATTACTGTTGCTGTAGTAGTCCAGTCATTTGGAAGCTCTTTCTTACAACCTTACAGTCTCCAATCTCCCTCAGGTTTCCTCTTCTACACAGAATGTAGTCTACCTGTGTACTCCGTCCTCCACTCTTATAGGTCACTCTATGTTCCTCCTTGTTTTGGAAATAGGTGTTGACTACAGTCATTTCCATTCTCTTGGCAAAATCCACCGCAATCTGTCCTTCCTTGTTTCTTTTCTTGACACCAAACCTACCCATCACTTCCTCATTCCCTCTGTTTCCTTCACCAACATGTCCATTCAGGTCTGCTCCGATTGCCACTACTCTTTCCTCCCTGGGAATCACTTCATCCTGGAGGTTGATACTTCTGATACTGGAGTGGGGGCAGTCCTGTTCCAGCAATAACGTGCTTTTTTCATCACGTCATATTTCTCATGCTGAGAGGAATTACGATGTAGGCAACAAAGAATTACTGGCAGTTAAATTGGCCCTGGAGGAGTGGCGTCACTGGCTGGAAGGTACCGAGATGACGTTTCTCATCTGGACCGACCATAAAAACCCGACCTACCTCAGGGATGCAAAACATCTCACCCACAGGCAAGCACGCTGGTCACTGGTTTTTAACTGCTTTAATTACTCTCTCACCTTCAGACCCAGATCAAAAAATATTAAACCTGACACCCTCTCCCATCAGTTCTCTCCCCCTGTTGTTACTGAACAGGAACACAGTATCATTCCAGCTTCCTGCATTGTGGGGGCCCTCACTTGGCCCATTGAGAGAGAGGTTTGTGAGGCCCTCAAGGATGAACCCAACCCTGGCTCTGGCCCACCCGGCACTCTCTTCGTCCCATCATCCATGAGGTCGAAGTTACTGGACTGGTTACATTCAAATAAACATTCCTATCACCCTGGCACCTCTCGTATGCTTTCCCTAGCTAAGACCCACTTCTGGTGGTCCACTCTCTTCTCTGACATCAAATCCTTCATTGCTGCTCTCACTACGTCCGCCAAAAACAAGACTGACAACCAACCACCTGCTGGCCTCCTTCACCCACTTCCAACCCCCAGCTGTCCATGGTCCCACATTTCAGTAGACTTCGTCATGGGTCTACCACCATCGGACGGTAACACAAAAATGTGTACAGTAATCGATAGGTTCTCCAAGGTAGCACACTTTATCCCCCTCCCCAAACTCCCCTCCGCCTTTGAGACTACACTCCTTTTGATCCAACATGTTTTTAGGATCCATGGTATCCCCTCTGATATGGTCTCAGACTGGGGACTGGACTACAATTCATCTCCCAAGTCTGGTGCTGCTTCTGCAAGACCCTGGGGGCTTCCTCCAGCCTCACTTCAGGGTATCACCCCCAGTCCAATGGCCAAACTGAATGTGCTAATCAGGAGCTCTAGGCCACACACTGGTGCGTGGTGGAGAGGAACCCGTCCGCCTGGAGCAAACATCTGGTCTGGGTCGAGTACGCTCATAACACCCACAAATCTACTGCAACAGGTATGTCTCCCTTCAAGGCTTCTCTTGGGTATCTCCCTCCTTTGTTTACATTTGTACTTGCCAGGAGAATGACACCTCTGTACCATCAGTTCAGCATCATTTTTGTCGCTGCAGACGCATCTGGCGTCAGACCAAGTCTGCCCTCCAACAGCGGCCCAAACGTTGGTTACGTATTGTAACCGCAGATTCTATGAGTGTAGGCGTAGCCCTTTAGGCCTCGCGAGTGGATAATTCCCATCACGTTCAGCGTGCACTGAAAATTTCTAGTCCACGCCCACCTACTGTGGGTGGGCCTACCAGTCGTATAAATTCCGGCGAGACCGGACAATCACCTCCCAAATAGCTTTGATTCAGCCATCTAGGAACCAGTGAGGCCCTGGGCCTAAAGGGCTATGCCTACACTCATAGAATCTGGGGTTACAATATGTAACCAACATTCTATTTTGTGTAGGCTCCGCCCTTTAGGCCTCGCTAGTGGATTAAAGGCAGAGCAGTATATAGTCTATACCTCACTGGGTCCATCCAGACACCAGCACAAAGCACCTGCTCACACAATTAATTCTATCACACAGCCTTCTGCATGCGTAAATACGCACTCCGTGTGTCATGGTGCATCAGAGAAGGACTCTATTGGAGAAGAGCTGGGATAATAAACCTGTAGGCCTGCAGCTGCAGGTTGAACAGGCACATTTCAGCTGCTGATAATAAAAAATGAGTAGCTTAAACAAAAAAATCCATGCTAAATTTTGTGTGTGTGTGGTTGTGTAACCATGCGTAACATCGCACCAGAGAGGGGAATGGCTCGGGTGGGTGAACAAAAACTGAGGGGCAGAACTGTTGCCGAGAACAATGAGCAAAACAGGTCAATATTTTATTTGTAAACAACCAGACAACAACAGCAGTCATAAAATGTGATTGATAACAGAACATCTCCCATCATGCCTGCCTGCAGGCCAATGTGAACCCAGGTTAAACAGCTCCATGAGGAATTAAATAATCATTCTGACAAAACCCTAGGGACAGAATGAGTCATGGAGAACGTGGAGGCATTACACAGATAAAACCAGATGAAAGAGCATGGCGACGACCACGCGGCTGCAGAGCAGATGTCGTCGACAGACATTCCTCCATGCAGAGCTATGGAAGACGAGATGGACCTCGTGGAATGTGCACAGAGGTTCTGCGGAGGCTCTGATCCAGAAGCTCCATAGGCTTCTGAGATGGCCTCACACAACCAGTGGGAAAGATGTTGGGTGGACAAGGCGCGTCCAGCTGATCTGTCTCTATAATGCACAAAGAGACGTTGCGAGTGACGTAATGTAGCTATGCATGTCACATAACATGAGAGTGCATGTACAGGACAGAGTAAATGAAATGTGGCCTCCTCCTCAGACCCGTGAGGGAGAGAGTGAAACCCATTCAAAGTGATTGTTCTTAATTTGAAAGAACTGGTTATGCATTTTGGTGTGAAGGTAGGGTTAGGCCTTAGCATAGCTGAGCTGCCGTCCGACTGAATTCTCAAACATGAGGGAGCAACAGAGAGCACACATAAGTCAAAGTCAACTTTATTGTCAGAACTGCAATATGTACAGGACATACACAGGATTGAAATTGCATTTCTCTCTCAGTCCCTCGGTGCAACAGTAACCATTTAAACACTAAACAATTAATAAACAAGCATAAAATGAAATAATAAAAGTTTAGTACTGTCCTGAGTTTTTTGCATAGTAGTTTTTCATAGTAGTAAAAAAGTATAAAAAGTTTCACCAACACCAAAACACCAACATTTAATAAACATAATCATAAAATGAAATAGAGTGTAATACTGTCCTGAGTTTTTTCATAGTAGTTTTCCATAGTAGTATAAAAGTATAAAAAGTTTCACCAACAGCAAAAATGAAATAGAGTGTAATACTGTCCCGAAGTATAAAGTATAAAAAGTATATCTATAAAATAAATGAAGGTTCTGGCATTTGACATTTGTAAAGAGTGACAAAGCAGCATATGGGGTTAATGTACACAGTATATGTATGAGGTAGTTGATATTGGTATAGAAACAAAGTGGCATTATGCAATAAGGCTAGTAAAAAGAATATATACTGTATATCAGCAGTAGTGTAGATATAAAAAGTCTAGATGTAAACAGTAGTAATAAATGTAAACAGTAGTAATAAATGTAAACAGTAGTAATAAATGTCAACAGTAAATGTAAACAGTAGTATGACTATAGGCAGTAATGTAATACAAACATTAGTGCAAATATGAGAAGTAGTGCAAACTGAATGAGCACATGACCGTGAGTTGAGTGAATGACCCGTATTGATGACACAGAGTCCAGTGTTAAAAAAACTTTGTGTTGTGAGGTAATGTGTGAAAGTTTTTTGTGATTAAGGCAGTACAAGTGGGAGGGAGGGCAGAGCTGGCAGAGTGTTAAGCATCCTGACTGCCTGATGAACAGAGCTGTCTCTCAGTCTGCTGGTTCGAGCCTGGAGACTCCTCAGTCTCCTCCCCGATGGCTCAGCAGATGTGAGGGCCAGCAGGAGCGCAGTTTTAAGAGACAGAAATTTCAGTGGCACTTCGTGTAAAGGCTTGAACGGAGTCTTAACCAAAGCACATAAAACTAATGTTAAATCCCACTGAGGAGTGAGTGGGCGTGTCATGGGCCTGTGCTATCGCACGCCTTTAAAAAAGTGTTTCATCAGTGAGTGACTAAAAACCGTTCTGTCACCAAAACCTTTGTGACAAGAGGAAATAGCTGCCGCATAAGTTTTTATGGTGCTGAACGTTAAATTTCTGTCCATGAGTTGCTGCAGAAATGATAGCATGCAACCTATTTGACATGACGTAGCTTCCACGTCTTTTTCTACGCACGAGCGCTAAAACGCTGCCCATTTTGATGCGTAAAGCGCTGTTGTAGATATAGCCCGTGCATCTTGGATTGTTCGCACAACATCTGGAGCGAGGCCCATGCTCACTAAACGGTTCCGTTCAGCATCCAAACCCAAAGGTGCTGACCTATTTCCGGATAGTACATGTTTGCCCCTAACGCCTGGAGAAGCGCATCCCTCCTCCACGGGAGTTTCCATAGCTGATCCGACACCAGTTCCAGGTTCGGAAACCATGGGGCGTTTTTCCAATCTGGTGCTACGAGGATGACTGAAAGCTCTTCCTCCTGGACTCGGCCCAGAACGCGTGGGATGAGCAGAACCGGGAGAAATGCATATAAGACCTTCTTGGGCCACGGACTGTGCGCAAAAGCGTCCACTCCCAGGGGAGGGTTGTCTCGTGGACTCAGTGAGAACCACAGCGGACACTGTGCGTTCTCCTATGAAATGAACAGATCCACCGTCGCCCGGCCGAATCTGGTCCAGATCTGAGAGACCAGTTCGGGGTGAAGGGTCCAGTCCCCGTGACAAGGGCCACCCCTCGACATTATGTCCACCCCCCTGTTCAGGACGCCGGGAATGTACACCGCTCTGATCGAAACCAGGTGTTGATACACCCAGAGTGGTAGCTGTCTCGCAAAACGCAGCAGCTGAGCTGACCGAACGCTGCCCTGTGGGTTGATGTACGATGCTGCCACCTTGTTGTCGGTGTGAATCAGTACATGTTGATTATTCAACAGCGGTACGAAATGTTATACAACTTTTAGCACTATAAACTGTTCTAACACATTTATGTGATAATGTGTGTGATCTGGCCACAGTGCTCCCACTGTCTGAGACAGACAAGTGCCCCCCAGCCTGTCAGAGATGCGTCTGTGAACACTGGGACGTGAGACGTGGGTCTGCTGATGGGAACTCCCTCCGACAGAGTGAGGGGGTTTCCTCAGCGATGTAGATCAGTTCCGACGGAGGGGGGAACCGAAATCATTCGCCTTTTCTGATGCACAGGATCTATGCGTAGGCGGGCAAACCACCTCTAGGTCCATCTCATATGGAGTAATCCCAGCCTGATGACGACGTGGCCCGCCGTCATTAGTCCCAGGAGACACATGATGGTCAGGGCTGTCAACACTCTTCTGGGTCTGACACAGCTGATCAGAGCTGTCAGATCTTGGGCTCTCTGTTGTGACAGTCGTGCTCTCATTGTGCACGAGTTCAGCTTCACTCTCATATACAATGATCTGGGAGGGAAGAACTGAGCTTTTGTCCCAGTTCACAGAAAATCCCAGGTTTAAAGACCGTGTAAAGTGAAATTAAATTTGTGTTTTTATTTTGTCACACGGCATAAATATGTGTTATTAATCACCCATATAAATCTGACTGATTAAAAACATTGATTTCCTTATAAAATTAAGTCTCAAAAATCATGAAAAAACATGATTTTGACTTGCTCTAGAACGCTGGGGGCGTGTCGCACGTGGGCGTGATTTCAGCGCAGTACTGCGCCATGTCCAGCCCCCTTCAGAGCTGAGCTGTGTGGGGAGGCATACGGGGGAAGCAGAGATCACCTGCTCTGTTTTTATCTGAGTTCTGGCTTCCAGCAGCTCCTTTTTCCAAGAGTTACGCTGTTTTTAGTGCACTAACAACTCTGGTTATGTTTTTAAAGTTGAGGACACATAACTCCGCTGTTATAATCAGCGCTATTTTAGAAGATGAGCGGACTCGCGGTCCGAACCGGTCACATCGCATGCGGGGTCTGATCGCCACACACACACACACACACACACACACACACGCGGGCGCGCGCGCGACCCGGTCACATCGCATGCGGGGTCTGATCGCCACACACACACACGCGCGCGCGACCCGGTCACATCGCATGCGGGGTCTGATCGCCCACACACACACACACACCGCGCGCGCGCGACCCGGTCACATGCATGCGGGGTCTGATCGCCACACACACGCGCGCGCGCGCGGGGGGGGGGGGCGGAGGTGCGCGGAGGTGCAGGTGGCATGTGGTCGCTCCAGCAGCACGCCAGTACTGGAGGGAGACGGTCGGTAGCGAGTGAACGGCTCCACCGAAGAACGCATTTATAACGGCTGGAGCTGCAGGGGGTGGGGCTTGTGACCGCGTGACGAAACGCGGTCACATTTAAACCACGCCTAAAAAATCCTGAAAGAGAAATGTGTTTATACACAGTTTGATCTATAACTCCAAAATTAATTGAGCTACAATTTTGAGACTTTTTACTCATTTACAAGATTACAATTACGACATTTATAATGTTTATTGAAGAAAATATATATATTTTATAAATATAAATAAAATAAATATTTATATTTTATATATAAAATCTGAACTTTTACCCCATGGCTGCTCATATTTTAATACTCCAAGGCTCTCTCTTTTTATTGTTTTGTGCTTGTTTTTATTCTTGTACAACACTTCGGACGGCTGCTGCTGTATTTTTAAGTGCTTTATAAATAAACTGGTATGGTATGGTATGGTAAAATGTTGAAATTCACTTTACACGGTCTTTAACAGGTGTTTTGCTAAAATTCTGGTCTGAATAGCAGCTTCCTCTCTGGACCTGCTTCACAGGAGCAAGTCGTCCAGTTAAAATAAAATCCTGATCCATGCCATGCGTAACAGCTGAATGGCCGTCTCTACGCATTTTGAGAACTTTCGAGGAGCCAGGGAATAGCCGAAAGGCATTCTGTTTAACTGATGTGGGACCCCCTGGAAGGATTAATGCAGGAACTTCCTGTGTTTTGGGATGATGGGAATATGCCAATATGCGTACCGCAGATCCAGTGAGGTGAACCAGTCGTTCTGGTGAACGTTTTTCAGCAGCTGTTTGATCGTCAGCATGTGAAATTGTCTCTCCATGATAGATTTGTTGAATATGGACAAATCGAGGATGGGTCTCATCCCTCTTTTCTTCTTGGGCACCAAAAAATAACGGGAATAAAACCCTGTGTTTTCTTCCTCGTCTGGGACTCTGGAGATTACATCTTTTGTCAAAAGCTCCTGAATTTCTGACAGGAAGGAGGAGCTTTGCTCCGGGCATGACAGAACTCTCTCCAAAATCCTTCTGAAAGGAGAGGGGCAAGTTGCAAACTGTAGCATATAGCCTCTGTTTATTAATTTGTTCATCCATTTGTCCAATGAAAAGACTCGCTGCCACTCTGCGTAATGCTCGGAGAGTGGGCGTGCGTGTTCCTGTCATGAAGGTCATGGATTTTAACCAGTTCAGGGCCCCCTACCGCCGTTAACCGACTCGGTGTAACCCATGGGTGGCCTAGGTCGAAAGGGCTGTATAAACGCCCTTGCACTGTACTCATGCTGTGGGTCCACAGAACCTGTGTAAGCAAACATGCACTGAGGAGGGGTGTTTCCGCTTCTGTGAGCAGCACGTCGCTTAAGCGGGGGCTCGTGTTCATGCTGTGTGACACACTTCCTCCTGTTGCATTCGGGCTGCAGGCACGCGTCAACGCTGAGGCGAGCCGGCACGCGCTGAAAACCGGGCGGCGGCACTTATGTGGGTGACGTCCCGTGTCAAAGGAGGCTGATGTTGACAGTATGTGTGAAGCATTTGTCCCTGCTGTGCTCTGTGTGAACAGGAGCAACGGGATGTAACACTGGTTTTGACAGAGAGCGGGAGGCTTCACCAGGCTCGATCTGTTGGGTAGTACCAGATTCAACTGACGTGAAAAAGGAGTGCTTTGTAACATTTTTCAAGCTGCAGTGTCTCGTGAACAGCTGTTTAGAGGAGACCAGCTTGACATGTGTGGGGAGTGTATGGAGCAAAGAGGCCGCTGGAAGATCATCCGATCTTACAGGTAGGCTGGAAGCAAGAGAGGATCTGCTCTTTGAGTGATGTTTTTATTTTATTTCAAAACATACATCATTAACACACACACTCCCCCCAAGGAGTCACCTTTTGTGCTGCCTCTGCCGCGGTCCCTGTTGCTGGCTACTCCAGGGCTGTGTCTGTTGGCGGTCCCTGGGAAAACGTTGAACCACCCCTGGCTGACGTGCTGAATGTGGCTGTTTTCTGCTGGAGGGGGCCGGCGGTGGAGTGGAGCGGGGAGCTGCTGCAGGAGTGGAGCGCCGTTGCTGCTGACGTTGGCCACACCGGTCTCTCCAACCGGCAGAACGGCGGGAGGATGGGTGTGACATCATCAGATGACGGACCGTCTCAGAAACCTCCTCGCTCTTCTTTGATCTTTCCAGCAGCGTTGTGAAGTTCACCCCAAACAACACATCCGGCATGATCGGCCCTCCAGCAAATCTTTTTGCAGTTTCTCAGGCAAGGAAGGAGCGAGGCAGAGTCACGTTGTCCTCTGGATCAATGTCATCCAGGCGGTGGCGCAGGACAGACAGATTGTGGTGGTAACACAGAGGTTCAGGATGACATCAGCTGCTTTGCAGAGCGAGCTCTTTGTCTCCTCTGGCAGATCTGTTCCCTCCACCTTATCGAGATGTGGTAGGCCAGCATGATGATATTATTATTCGCCGCCGCCTGAAAGGAGCATTGATAGGCTCTGTTCGAGAGTTGGATCACCGTCTGGTCGTGCTTCCCAGGAGGCACCAGTTTCTGGTCCATCCTGGAAGCTCTGGCTCCAAACACCGCCGCGAGGCTTGGATCCAGGGGGGCACTGAGAGAAAACTCAGCTCAGTGAACCCCTCCACTCTGTGATGGAAGCAAAGGTGGAGACTGGAGCTTTTAATTTGGCGGGCCCGGCTGCAGCGTCGTTCCAATGTGCTGACACAGCTGGGAAACGAGGCCAGATGGGGTCGGGGTGCCGGGTCGTGGTGGAGCCAAACCTTCCCACCAGATCATCCGATCTGGGCTGGGGGAGGAGAGGGACAAAAAGGCCCTTTGTGTCTGCAGCCTCCTGAATAATGGCGGGCAGCTCCTGTAAGAGTGTGCCAATGGCCGGGAGTGTGGTGGTCGCTGACCTGGGAACAGCCACAGGCGCCGAGCGTCCGCTCTGCCACCCCTCTTCTAACACCACACTCTCCAGGAGGGTAGGAGCAGCGGGGTTGCTGCCTTCATCACCGCGGTCGGGCAAACCGTCCGATTGGCCCGATCTATTAAAAATGACAATGGCGTCGTCCAGCGAAGTCTCTTCCGCCATCTGCCACTCGTCTTCTCAGATAGCCTTAAACAAGGCTGCACGCCTCACCCGCTCTTCGAACGGGAGGAAGCTGCAAAGATGACAGGAACCGGTGAGCTCGGCATGGCGGGGACCCAGGCATCCTTCGCAGAATTCATGCCGGTCAAAGCTCATTAAATAGCTGACCTGGCAGGACTGACACACTCTGGTGTTGGACATCTTCTTATTTTCTTGAGGTCTTCAGTGCTCGATGGCTGAATGGAAATGGGAGGTGATTGTCCGGTCGCGCCAGAATTTATACGACCGGTAGGCCCACCCACAGTAGGTGGGCGTGGACTAGAAGTTTTCAGTGTGCGCTAAGCACAATGGGAATTATCCACTAGCGAGGCCTAAAGGGCGGAGCCTACACAAAATAGAACTAAGAAGTACACCGACCACCATCGATCGGCCGCCCCTTTGTATCAAGTAGGCCAAAGAGTTTGGCTTTCTACCTGCAAGATAACCTTAAAGGACACTCCCAGAAAACTGGCTCCCCACTTCATCGGTCCGTTCCCCGTGGTCAAAATCATCAATCCCTCTGCTGTGAAACTCCAGCTCCCATCTTCTCTGTGAATCCACCCCACCTTCCACATCTCTCAGGTCTAACCTGTCTCAGTCAGTCCTCTGTGCCCACCCACCGACATCCCTCCTCTTGCCCGACTGATTGACAACCACCTTACCTTTACAGTAAGGTCCATTCTGGATGTCCGACATTTGGTAAGGGCTTCAGTATCTGGTCGACTGGGAGGGTTACAGGCCAGAGGAACGTTCCTGGATCCCCTGTTCCTTCATCTTGGACCCTAGCCTCATCACAACCTTTTTCAGGATGCACCCTGAAAAACACCTCAGGTTGCCAAGAGGCTATTCTTGGTGGGTGTGGGGGGAGGGGGGGCACCATCTGCTGCAGCTTTCTCTCCAAGATGGCTGTGAATCAACACCACCTGACGGTCATCACCTTGATGAG
>JBBPBX010003558.1:0-14042 GCA_038048925.1 Garcialebias charrua
ATATATATATATATATATAAAATATCCTATACTAGGATTTTTCATGTATGGATATCCAGACAATATCCAATACTAGGATCTGTCAGATGTGTATCTGGAAAATATCCAATACTTGGATTTAATATGTATGGATATCCAGAAAATATCCAATATTAGGATCTATCACAGATGTGTATCCGGAAATTATCCAAATGCTAGGATTTTTTATGTATGGGTATCCAAAAAATATCCTATATGAGGATCTGTCAGATGTGTATCCGGAAAATGTCAAATACGATGATTTACTATGTAAGGGTATCCAGAAAATATCGAACATTAGGATCTATCACAGATGTGTATCCGGAATGTATCCAAATGCTAGGATTTTTTATGTATGGGTATCCAGACAATATCTAATACTAGGATCTGTCAGATGTGTATCTGGAAAATATCCAAATGCTAGGATTTATTATGTATGGGTATCCAGAAAATATCTAATATGAGGATCTGTCAGATGTGTATCCGGAAAGTATCCAAATGCTAGGATTTTTTAAGTATGGGTATCCAGACAATATCCAATACTAGGATCTGTCAGATGTATATCCGGAAAATATCCATATGCTAGGATTTATTATGTATGGGTATCCAGAAAATATCCTATATGAGGATCTGTCAGATGGGTATCCGGAAAATATCCAACATTAGGATCTATCACAGATGTGTATCCGGAAAATATCCAATGCTAGGATTTATTATGTATGGATATCCAGAAAATATGCAATATGAGGATCTGCCAGATGTGTATCCGGAAAATATACAATAATAGGATTTATTATGTATGGGTATCCAGAAAATATCAAATACTAGGATCTATCACAGATGTGTATCCCGAAAATATCCAATACTAGGATTTATTATGTATGAGTATCCACAAAATATCCAATACTAGGATCTATCACAGATTTGTATCTGGAAAATATCCAATGCTAGGATTTATTATGTTTGGGTATCCAAAAATATACAATACTAGGATCTATCACAGATACGTATATGGAAAATATCCAATAGTAGGATCTTTCACATATAGGTATCCAAAAAATATCCAATAGTAGGATCTTTCTCATATAGGTATCCAGAAAATATCCAATAGTAGGATCTTTCTCATATAGGTATCCAGAAAATATCCAATACTAGGATATCTCAAGTATGGGTATACATAAAATATTCTATACTAGGATCTATAGCAGATGTGTATCCAGAAAATATCCTATACTTGGATTGATCATGTATGAGTATCCAGAAAATATCCAGTGCTAGGATCTATCACGGATGGGTATACATGGGATATCCTGTACTAGGATCTGTTAAAGATGAGATCTTCCCGTATATCACCGGAAACATACTGGATATGTGGCAGATACATAGACTTGAATACTGTTGTATCTCCCCGGATATTAGGCCTTTTAGTGCAGTGATTCCCCGTCTGAGTTTCGCCCCTCCTCCCCCCAGAGAACCTGCTGGCGGCAGACCTGCACAGCCACGGCACCGCTCGACGACGCGTGTGCCACCGCAGAAGCGGATAACGTACGAGGAGGAACCTCTGCAAAGACCCCCGCCGAGCCAATCTCGCTCCGAGTACGCATGGAACAAAAACAGGTTCATCCCCCACGCCAAGCGAGCAGGCATAGGGCCTCCTTGGCAAACCGGGACACTCGCCAAAAATGTGCCCGATGAACCAGGTCCACATTTACATTTCAGATGGCCTCCCACCCACGAGGTAATGGGAGTGTTCGCACCTTGTTCAGACTTTATTTGTAGCAAAGTACAAATGGCTGATAACTCTGTTGCATGCACAAACCATGTTCTCCCTGCTGTGAGTGACATCAAATCATGTATGTCGTTGCACGTAAGCACGAATAAAGCTCATAAAACAGCACATCCCTGTTTTATTGACGTTCACAAAAAAAACCACACCAACACAAATAATGCCAACAGTACGGGCCTCTCTGGTCTGTCAGCCGTCATAAAGGGGGGGAGCCACATCCCCTTCCCTCATGGCTCATGGGGTACTAGCCTACTCAATAAGCCCCAGCAGCTTGCCTCAGGACCTGTCTCCAGAAGACAGACCCAGAGGCATCTGTGAACAGACCCTGCACCTTTTGCGGAGACAGGTGGGAAAGGGCAAGTGTCCCAGCCCCGTTCCATTATGTGCAAGGGGCAGGCTAATACACTAACCAGACGAACACGTGACAGGTTCGTACCACAGGAGAACACATCGGAGTCCCCAAGGCAGACACATTTTTCACACCCTCAAAGTAGTGGCTGTGATCACGTTACTGTGTGTGTAAAAGAATTGGTGTCGAACCAGAATTTTCCTCCTGACTTTGAAAGGAAACTGGGCTCCTTATCAACAAATTATCTTGAGTCTGCCAGCCACAAAGGACAATCCCCACATTCACACTTTGATGTTGTTCTTTTATTATTCATGAAGGACACACAATGCTCGAGTGGAGGAAAAGCAGCACGTGTTTTTTCTCACAAAGCTGCACTAAACTTGTCCCCACACACCAGTACCCCACTGGGTGGGACTACATTTGGACTCAGGAGGTCTGCTCATTTGCAGAAGCAGCAGCCCCTCAATTCAATAAATCCTATCTTGGAGTGAAGCAGTAGCTTTCCTGTCCAGACTCAATCTAATAAAATTAATGGACTTCATCTGTCTTCGAGGAGACTCAATCAGGGAAGTCTGTTAACACATCAATGAGGAGGCCCACTCTCCAACTTGATTGACCCTCAAAGACTCACACAGGAAGTCGCAGTCCAGTTGCTTAGGCCGGGATCTGGAATTAATTCCAGCTTGTTAGCTGAGAAGGACAGGCTGATGGCTTCGGGCCTGCCTGAGAATGTGGTAAAAACCATACAAAATGCCCGTGCCGGGTCAACACAGTCCCTATACGCACAAAAGTGGCACATCTTCGAAGCCTGGTGCTCAGAAAGAAATATAATTTCTTATGCTTGCGACCTGGCTCAACTACTAACATTCCTTCAGGATTTACTGGAAAAGGGTTGTTCTTATTCAATGATTAAGTGTTCCTTGCAGCTATCTCTGCCTGTCACGAGGGCTGGGGACACAGGACTCCTGGAGCACATCCAATCATAATGAGATATATGAAAGGTGTGCTTCGAACTAAGCCACCCAGCAGGACCTTGACCCCTGGTTGGGATCTTGGCCTGGTCTTGGGGGCTCTTTGCGACCCGCCATTCGAGCCTCTGAGTGAGATTAAGATAGATTTTCTATCTTATAAAACTGCTCTTCTCCTGGCTCTTTGCGCAGCAAAACACATGAGTAACCTCCATGCATTGTCTGTACATCCAATGTGTACCAGATTTGCCCCTGACGGGTCAAAGGTCACACTAAGGCCTAATCCCGCATACACCCCCAAGGTCTTGACTCTGAACCATAGGAGTCTAGACTTTGATCTCTCCTCCTTTCCGCCTGATCCTGTCCTCACTTAGGAACAGGAAAGGCTATAGGCTCTCTGCCCAGTAAGGGTTTTATGCATCTACATGCAGAGAACAGCCGAATGGAGAAAAACAAACCAACTGTTCGTATGCTTTGCCACACCTGCTACAGGAAAGGCCCTATCAAGACAGTGCCTCTCACATTGGGTGACCGAGGCCATTAAAAGGGCATACGTTAGCAAAGGTCAACAAGTGCCCCCTGGAGTACATGCTCACTCAACCAGGGGCTTGGCCACTTCCTGGTCATTGTTCAAGGGCGTGTCAGTTGCAGACATTTGCGCTGCTGCAAACTGGAGCTCTTTAAACACTTTTGCAAAGTACTACAGTTTGGATGTTACTGCGTGTGATGTCACCCAGGTTGTTCTTTCTAATACACAATAGAAAGTAGCTTTGAGATGCCTTCTGGTCAAGGGCAGATGTTCACACTAACAGACATTTCAATGAGCATTTCAAGGGCGTGAATGAATTACGTTCCCATAGCAAGTATGTTGCACCGAGAGAACATGACTGAAAGGGAACTGAAAGTTATGCACCATAACTCATGTTCCCTGAAGGAAGGGAACGAGGTGCAACATAGCTGGCCCTTTTCAATGCTGAAAGCTCGGTGAAGTGCAATCTTTGAGACAGTTTGAGGGGCGTCAGTCGCCTAAGTACCTAAAGGGCGGTACCTCTGGCGCGGGTGACGCCCCCTGCCGTAAAAGGCGTGAATGTATTCCTTCAGGTAACCGCGCGGGATGCAATTCCCATAGCAAGTATGTTGCACCTCGTTCCCTTCCTTCAGGGAACATGAGTTATGGTGCATAACTTTCAGATTTCTTACCTGTCTACAGCCAGATAAAATTGCAATACTTGATTTTCATTTTTTCAGACAAAGCATTATACATCTAGTGAAGTACATATTTTATTTTGTGAAATTAGTGCATTTGTTGCAAGGTGCCATTAAAATAAATTAAACAAAAACTAAAATCATGTTAGAATGAAAAGAGAGATAAATCCACGGATAAGGGGCTCATTTGCAGTAATAAAGGCCTTGCTTTGGTTTTTAAGTGTCTGTTAATGAAGGATTTGACTGAAATAAGGGGGAAGGCCCACAAGAATGATGCCAAATGATGTATGGATGGATGGATGTGACATTCTCCATGAAAGAGATCTTGAGAATACACTGACACAGCAACCACTGGAGGTATAATATGTCCTTTATAGGGCTGGGCACACCTTGGGATCCCTCAGGATGAGGATGTCAGTGAGGACAAAGTTGTCTGGGATGTCGTCTCTGTTTGTCTTACTGTCTCTGCAACTCAACTGAGGATAAGCAGCTGAAAATGTATGCAAGGAATGGATAATCAAATGAAACCAATACATTAGGACTATTGTTCTTTATCACCACTGAAAAATCTTGATAGTTGTTTACATTTTATTTTGATGAAAATATCTGAAACTTCATGAGGTTACATACTTAATGAGGTTTAAGTTTAGGGATGCTACACAGACGAGCAGCCTCTCCAGGTATGTGCATTGTGTTTTATATGCTCCACATTTAGCGCTGCAGTTGCTCCACCTATTTTCTCTGTCTCAAATTTACAAAGCAAATAGCACAAATTTTTCACTGACTCAAACACACCCATCAAGTTAAACAATCTGTACTGTTTTTGCATCAAAGCAAACATATGCAAAAAGGTCCTTAACACCAATATGACAGAGGTGGGCCTAAAAAAATATTTACTTTCAGTTCTGTTTGTTAAACTCTGGACATGAAGCTCTGTCTGTTAAAATATCTGTTAATCAAAAGTTTGTTATTATTCAAATTAAACAGCAACATCAACATTTTACAGACTTTTCGACAATTCATTTGTAGTTTCAACAACATCTGGAACTCATCATTGGAAGAGAAGATAATACTTTTCCTAACATACGTCGCCATACATACAAGGCAACGGTGCAGCACATTGTTAAACTTCCATCCATCCATTATCTTCCGCTTATCCGGGGTCGGGTCGCGGGGGTGGTAGTTTACGTATAGGGAGGCCCAGACTTCCCTCTCCCCAGCCACTTGGGCCAGCTCCTCAGGGGCAATCCCAAGGCATTCCCAAGCCAGCCGAGAAACATAGTCCCTTTCTCACTTTATTTTCCAGAGATGTAAATATCAACAGCTGCCATGAGAAAAGAATCAAATAAAAATCACACTATATGTGTGTTGCAAACTGCACTAATCTCTGATACTTTTAGCCATGGCTGTTATTTGCACAAACACAGATGGGTTTTCTATTAAATGCATGCATAATAACTTTTTTAAATATGGGGACCATATTAGGGACCATGGGGAGAAACACTGTGTAGTTGGCAGCCAAATTCTAAATATTAAGGTCTTTTTGCAAGGGCTTGGCAATTTAGACAGATACACAAAATCCAAAATTGCATTTGTAAAAGAAAATCATTTTTAATTTTTAAACATATACTGTATGGTGCAGAGTAGTGAAAACAATATTCAATGAAAGAGAGAAGATGCATTTATTACTAACTTAGTTTAACTTCAACGTTTTCATCAGGTGAAAAGGACCCTTTTTGGTCATACAGAAAGCTAGAGATTTTTTTATAAGGTTGCTGATTCTCACAGGTGTAGTGTACCACACATTTATACCTTTAAAAAAAAACTATCACAGTAATGTGTTAGAGATCTTATGCAAACATATCTTTTTTTTTCAACACACCGGCAAATACTGAAGATGGAATAAAAAAAATCTACTGGAAGCCTCTTTTGGACATAAACTTACTCTATTAGAGTTCATGAAGAGGCCTTCTTTATGCTACTTAACTTGTGTGCACATAGAAGTCTGTGGTAGCTCTTTGATCTGTGATTGTCTCATTCATTTGTATGAAATGAAGAGATTGTATTTCTCAGTCATTAATATAAACAGGACACTGGATTTAACACATTTAATCATTAAATGATAACGTGCATATGCAATAAATAAATAAAAAAGAAGAAAAAACAAGAAATGCAAAAGCAAGTCAAGTTCAACAGCCCACATGGACAAAGCCAAACAAGGAGCTCAGTGTCCCTTGCTCAGATGTTGGATACTGGGGACCCACTCTGGAGCCAGGCCTGGGGGAGGGGCTCATTGGTGAGCATCTGGTGAACAGGTCTCAACCCAGGGGGCCCAGTCAGGCTCAAGCCCCCAGTATAGCTCTGCGTACGTCCATACGTGCGTACTGTACGCAGAGAGTTCAGCCCCACACCCCAGCATACGTTCTCACGTACATTCTCGCGTTTTCGCACCAAATTCTTAACGTTATTTGAACAGCTGCAGCGCAACTCCTGACAAGAGCGTTTACCTACGGGACATAGACCTTTTACCAGTTTACGTCATCACGCAAAGCACACCTGAAACGAACGTTCTGATTGGACGGCAAAATGCCGCGTCAAATCGAAATAGGAAGTAGGGGCTAGTAGGAATGAGCCGAGGAGCTTTGTAATGATGGCGACTTGTAATTTAGAAGCTTGGTTTCTTAAAATAGTGGACAACCACTGGTCAAAATACCTGAACATTGTGCCGCGGATACGAGAGGAGGTGATTATGTGCGCTGATGGAAATTGGGGTAATCCTTCAGGCTTTTTGCGAATGTCCAGCAGGGTGAGTTAACTCTTGTGTAGTTGTCAACAACATTTATATCCAAGCGTCAGAAATAAATGTTTTAAATTTCTCACACCAATACTTCTGATATTTAGACTGATTTGGTTATTGTTACAGGTTCAACATCTTCTGTTAGCTGCTCTAACTAGCGCCATGTCTTCATAAGAGCCGTCAGTTTTAGCACAGTATGTAAACAAAAACATGATGTAGTGATACACCTAACCTCTGACATTTTAGGCTTGACCTTCAAGTACACCTCTCTGCATCTCTTTGGAACTCTCAGTGTTACACCTTCTTGAAGCCTTCAAGGAGACGAGTAAACACTATTTTGGTTAACAATTATTATGAATTAATGGACACTAATTAATCAGATTGAACTTTCTTTTTAATGTGTGTTAATTCAGAATTGATCAAACAGTATTTTTGTCATTTCAATGATGATTTTACTAAACTGGTATATTTTAAATATGACAAAGTTAAGAGAACATCTCAGAATGATCATGCTTTGAACTGTCTGCTCTAGGCAGAATAAGTGTCGAAAGTTGAAGGAACAATTCTCCGTCTATTTGTTTGAACTGTTTTTGGAACGAAAGAGAAGTTCTAGACATAACTTAATCTTCGGTCTCCCGTCCGTTCTAAAAACAATTCATCTGTGCTTAAACAGAGAGTGCTCTGTTTTCACACCTGCAGGTTTTGTTTTGTCTCCGTGCTGGGACTCAGTTCTCAGCACTCACTGAGTTTTTGAGTTCTCGGTAGAGCTGTCATCGGGCCGGAAATCCACGGCCCTACCCTACCCGAGCCCTTAGTTTAATTACCCAAGCCCGAGGGAGCCCGCTCATTTCCTAGAAATCACCGCCCGACCCGACCCTACCCGATTAAAAAAAAAACAAAAAAAAAAACACTACCTTTATTTATTAAAAAAATAATGGTCGAAAACAGCCTATATTGCACAACCTGGCTTGAATTATAACAGTAACAGTGATAAAGAACAATAAAAAGTATCACAAATATATTAATAAGAACTGCACAAACATGAACAAAATAAAACGCGCATATATCAAGATGGCTTTGTTTGCGCCGGCCGGAGCGGCCGTCAGCTGCGCAGCCTCTTCAGCTGTGAAATCGGTCAAGAAGTTTTTCTACTTACATGGCTTACATGTTGTCATGTAAGAACAATATCGCGTCCACTGTAGCAGGTTTGAGAGATGTCCTCCTCTGATCGATTGTGAGTCCAGCCGCGCTGAAAACTCTCTCGCTGCTGCTGCTGCTCGCTGGGATGCAGAGCAGCAAACTCAGCAAAACTCCCACTCAGCAAAAGAACTTGATGTTGTTCTTCTTTGTTTTGATGGAGGAGGTGTGAGCGCGCTGCTCGCGGTGACTTTTGATGTTGAAGCTTCAGGAAGTTCAGGTGCGGCAACTTGTTCCGCCGCAGATGAGAGCAGTGTACGGACGTGAGCGTGCACCTGACGCACGTCAGCTGCTGGGCTGAGTTGCGCAATGGTTTTCACCATCTAAATTCACTCTATTAATTATTTCCTCATCAGTAAACTTACTGCCTTATATTCTTTACAAGCAGATTAAAACAATTTTATATTGTGTGCATTTTTATTTAGTTTTGTTTGTGCTGTATGATTAAAAAAAACCACATCAAAGCCCGAGCCCGACCCGGCCCGCCAATCAAACGCAAAAATATGGCCCGAGCCCTACCCGAAGTCGGGTAGGGCTCGGGTAGGGTAGGGCTCGTGCGAAGAAACGACACCTCTAGTTCTCGGGGAGAAGGGAAGACGCACGGACGTTTTTCTCCAAGCTGGAGACGCCCGGTCATTGTGCCAACTCGACCCACGTCTTCAGCAAAGGTTCAAACAGCACGTCAGCTGTGAACCCCTTCGAGTGTCAGAGCTCCAAGAGGTGACACTCTTTCTGAAGTTATCTTGAACAAAACCAGAACCAGGCATCACTCTGGGAGGCCGACGCAGACGGTCTCGAGACCGTGGCAAGATGAAAGTGGTCGCCTGTAAAACGCAGCAGCATGCACGTCTGGCTTGACTAATTTACCGGAGTTGAGACAGGATCATCTTCACGAAGGTAAAAGTGTTTCATCACGGGACGGACGTCCAGCCGAAACCGAGCAGAGGGTGCTATCTCTGGTTAACATCTCAAGATAAGATTCAACCATTTCATTTCAATCTTTTATCTTTCCTCCTTAAACTCCTCCTTATGTTTATTTTCATCATGGTAAACTTTAAGTAATGTGCCAACAGAAAGGTCCAACTGTCTGTTTGTTTTAATTTGAATTCTTGTCAACGTAGTTATTAAATCAGAGCTAATATCGATACAAATGTTTAATGTAATTCTTGTGATAGTTTCAATAAAAGGTCTATTTTTTTGGTAGACCAATATAAATTGAAGTCTAAGCGTGAAATTACATTTCTTGTCTAATCACAGTAAAAACAATTTAGTATCGGAAAAAGGAAGAACTCGCGCATTTGGTGGCAGTTTGTGCAAGATTAAAGTCTGCTAAACTGCGCATCCAATAATGGTGGCTCAGTAAGTGTTTAAATACCTTACAAGCATCATTATTCTATTACAATGACATTTGAGTCAGTCACACAAATGTTCGTAGCGTCCTTATTTCTTATTTGATTTCTGTAAACTATGTCTTAAATTAAACCTGAGACAATTGGTGATGTTGTGATGTGAAAAATAATAACTATCCCAAGAGGTACATTTATTAGCTTTCCTGGGAAAATTTAATTATGTTTGATAATGTATTTACTATTGCACTTTTGACACGCTGTTTATACAGCTTACACTTTATTAGACGTAAAGTTAAATGTGTGAAAATCTTAAATATATTACAAACAATATATTTTGCATGTGAATTCCATAATGACACATACAATATGGTTGTATATTGTGTTTGTGATTGTTTTTGCAGACAAGGAGGCGGCTGCAACCATGTTGCTGCACTGTTGTTTGAGTTGGAGAAATACCAGTTGTGGGGTGTTGGAAATACATTCAAAACCAACCTGCACCCAGTTGCCTTGTACATGGAAGGAACCAGCCCAAAAACGAACTGCACCTGCTACTTGGGATGAGCTACAAGTTTTAAAGTGAGTTTAATCAGTGTTCCTGAAGAAATTTCATATTACGCTTATAACACAAATACCCAGAAAGGTGACTTTCAGTCAAACTTCACCAACAACTGGAATAATACAATATCACTTATTTTGTCTTATTCCAGTCAAAAAACTATTCAACATTGTACAATTGTAGTTTATTGTATTGTGTTAATTATTGTTGTTTTCTAGTGGCACTAGATAAGAAATAAATGCAATGACATATGTACGGTTTTAAATGTTTTCTACAATTGTAAGATCTGGAATAGTTTTTGGACATTTTTTAAAAAACACTTCTACAAACAGATTTGCTAATATGTTTTTGATATCAACCACATTTTTCATGTTGGTGTCATTTAAGGCATGACATCGGCGTCGAAGAGTTTTCCAGGAGAACGCTGAACAGCCTGCGTTTTGACCCACAACATCCTGATGACCGGAATGAGCCCATCACTGCTGGTCTTCAAAAGGACATTTTGAGCGTGGAGCCATTGTTGACCTATTGCAGGTTGTATTAGTAAACTTTAAAAACCATTAACACTTATCTGTATGTTTCTTTAATTCCTTTATTTGGTCTAGATTGTAAAGTTTCATGTTTTTTTCTTTTGAGGTATGCTATGCCCCTCAGTCTGGACCCTCATGCAGATGAAGTAGCTGACGACCTCGGCACCTGTCCATTCTCCATCTACACCATCAAAGAGACTGCCAGAAGTTCAAAACATCTTTAAATGTCTCACAAGCAGAATCAGATTTAATTGGTAGAGCTGCTACCTCTCAGCGAGTAGGTCCCTGGTTCAAATCCCGGTCCGGGGGCCTTTCTGGGTGGAGTTTGCATGTTCTCTCCGTGCATGCGTGGGTTTTCTCCGGGTGCTCCGGTTTCCTCCCACAGTCCAAAAACATGCATGTTAGGCTGATTGATAACTCTAAAATTGACCCTGGGTGTGAGTGAGACAGGTCCCTCTTGTAAATGAGTCCCCGTGGCTCAACGGCGCTAGCCTGTGTAGTAATATAGGAAGGGGTCAGTTTAATGACTTACCTATATTTTAGATGTATAAATTGGCAGGGTTTAGACTGACACAAAAATACATCATTAATTAAACGAGTTCTCTCTTTTTCAGCTTAATACCAATAATTCTATACCTTGACCAGATGTAATTCACAGGAAACGTTAAACTTATGTTGGCACAGCAGGACTGGACCATTTATTTAACATAATTGTAAATTACATCACACATTTGTACATGATTGGTTGATTATTTTTCCTATAATTAACTTCAGCACAGATGAAATATAGGAACAACAGAACAGTGAAGGATGATATTTTACTCATTTCTGTAGGTACATTAACTTAGTTTCTGGCTTAGGAAGATAAAGGTTTAGGAGGAGAAAATGGAGGAAGAAAAGTTAAGAGTCAGGGAGTTATCTTGATGTGTTTAACCAGAAGCATGGCAGCTCTCCGGCTGAACTCGGCTACACGTTGGTACCCTTGGCAAAGCATTTGACGACTTGTTACCTCGTGAAGATGGTCAGTCTCCCTCGGTCCAGTTTGGTCAGTTCGTTTACCATTCTCAGCGTCTCCAGACGTGCGCCTTGACTCGAACCGAAAGTAACGGCAGCTCCTGGTGTTGTTTTCAAGATAAGACGTTCCTTAAAGGAATGTCAATAAAAGAGAGCTTTTCAGCTGTTGAAGATGGCTTATAACTTGGCATGTTATAAGTCTTTAACTGAATGACATGGTCATTAGCGTGTTGACCAGACGATCATCAGTTCTTTGGGGAACCTCATAGCTCGAGGTCCTCAGCAAACTCGTCAGTTCCAGCAAAAGCTTAGAACTTTAAGGAAGGATCTGTGATCAGTGACTTGTTGTTCTTCTCTGATTGGTCCAAACAAACCAGTGGATGAAGGTCACTCGGATAGGAGAAGATCAGTTTTTAGAACAGAGAAGAAGTTGTTTAGAATGAAGACAGAGAAACAGATTAGACTGGAGCCAGCTTCATAAAACAACTGATTAAAACTGTGTTCTAACTTCTAACAAAACTGATCGAGTTCAGTCTGACATATTAATTCACTTTCACCGTTTGATTCATCATATGAAGAAGTGATCATTATTTTGAAATAACATTGGATTTCCAACTTGAATTAAACAGTTTGAATTAAACAGTCTTTGACTTAACAAACATTGAATTCAATAATGCTTATACAAGTAACACAAGGTTATTCATTAACACAAAAATAGAGGAATAAGAGAGTCTCTTATGACTTATTGTGTTTTGATTCAAAATAATGTAATAAAATAGTGTTAATGTCCTTTTTCTGAGAGTATCAGTGAAAAGGTGTCACTGGGACAGTTCAAGTATCAGAGCGGGCACGGTCATGTCCACTACACCTGTATAAATAAAGGATGAATAATTGAGGCAGAAACACGCAAACAGTTGTGCAGTGAAGATTGGTTCAAACACAGAAAAAAATTATGCTACTGTTTTTGCACGTCAGGATGATTACAACAGAAGCTTTTCTCATTTTGATATGATGTTTAAAGATACTGATTAAATACAGCTGAAGTTTGCACGTTATCAAGATGTTTCTACCAGATTTTTTGGGTAAGAAAATAAACGATGCCTTACTGAAATGGCTTCATTTTTATTTCAATTATTACATTCCATGCACACACACATTATTTATGTAAGTCACAAACAGAAACAACACATACCGTATTTGCCGTTGTAAAATACGCACCGGTGTTTAAAACGCTTTGTCCAATTATTAACAATAAACAAGAAAAAATTGTACACAATACGCTTCGGTGTTTAATACGCGTCATCGCCACGCGACGCGTCAGCGCCTCATTTGCCATGATTAAGATGGCGGCGACAGAAGCAAGCGAGTACGAAGAACTTCACAAGGAAACACGGTAAAAACTATTATTTCTTTGCGAGAAAAAATATATTTCTTAGCTGACTTTATAGAAGACGTGCTCCTGAGCTTAACGAAATATTCAAATCAGCTGGATTTGTTTTTTAAAAGTTTGCCGAATTTTAGGCAGGTAGTTCGGACCGGACGCTTTATTTCTTTAAATTTAGCTAAATAAACGCTTAAAAATATATATTTCTTAGCTGACTTTATAGAAGACGTGCTCCTGAGCTTAAAAATGGGTCTAAAAATATGGGGAAAAATCCATAATTAATACGCTTCGGTGTTTAATACGTAGGACATTCAAATTAGAAAAAAAAAAAAACGCGTATTATACACCGGTTTTTACGGTACCAGAAGATGTGTTTGTATTAGTCATTTCACTTGTTAAAGGACAGCAGCCTACAAATCCTAAAATGTGACTGAAACATGTAGCATTTGTATATTAACAGATTAAAAAATTTAACTAAACAAAAGTTCCACTTTACTAAAAGTCAAATTAGAGCGCAGTTGCTTTACATTTAAAGGTTGGTGTGTTCTTTTCTAAATTTAATGTACTACAATCAATGTCTGTTTTGGGATGTGTGGACTATTTCATTAATCAATTACTGTAATAAACATGGATTTGAATACAGTATATAAATTTGGTCAAATTAGGGAGGGAATGACTGAGCCAGCTGAGGAGTGCTGTGAGTTTTCATTGGATTAGCGTGATGTCCTTCAAAAACTTCAACCAATGTGATGTCACGGTCGACAGAATTTATTTAAAATATATATATTTGGATCATGACAGGCCTGACAGGTCCATAAATGCGTGTCGGCCCAGCGGGCAAGCAAATCTTTGTGCCCCGCCGGGCCAGTTACACGCTGCCGGAAACAC
>JBBPBX010003558.1:14054-30907 GCA_038048925.1 Garcialebias charrua
ATCAGCCTCAGAACACTCCTTGTTCACCTCTGGCTGCTGTTTATTTATCCGGTGCTTGTGCTCCACCCAGTGAGGGCTTCCATTGTCTAATTTTTTTTTTGGGTGGTGGGGAGTTGCAGCAAAGCCAGGCCAGACTTTAGACCTGTGATGGAGAGAGGTGTCTCTGCAAAAGTGAAAACGGATTCTCTCCTTGGTTGGCGTGAGCTATGGCACTGTGAGGCTTTATTGTCCCGGCCAAGGTGATAAGGGAGAGTAATTGCGTTTTATACTGTCCGAGAATGTCAGGTCCAAACTGAGCATGAGTGCCCCATCCATCAACACATGATGGTGTGTGAGCCCGTGTTCCACGCTACATGTGCTCACTTGCATGATGCATTGTGTGTGAGCGCATGTCTTTGTGTGAGTTCACACATTCTTGTTTGTGCACCGCACAGTGTCGTCACAAATTTACTATTTTTATTTTGTGTGTGTTTTGTATTTAGTACAATTATTTATGCGTGTTCTGGTTTAGCCCATTCAGAGATGCACTCACACACTGTGGGTTTGTTTGTGTATGTTTGGGGGCAGGTTTAGATAGAGCCGGGGAGCAGGTCAGGCAGCGTCATTAATCAGAGGAGGGTTGTGTGTGACTCTCCAAGCTGACATCGTTACATCCTATACCCTGCAGTAGCTCACTGCTTGGCCTGCACTATCTGACCAGCCCACAACACACACACACACAGTGCAACATAATCTGTTACCTTTCATACAGCTGCACAAGATACATTCTGCATAACGGATGTCCTCAGACATATCTCTTTAATACATTCAGTAAACCTGAATCTTCCAGTTGTCATCACACACTCCTCCCAGCACTAAACAGAAGAAGAAGAAAAAATGTAAAAATGAAAAAGATCAAACAAACACAAACATGATAAAGTATACTCTGGCTTTGCACAATGTATTTTTTGTAGCATCAGTTCCTTTTTTGTTTTTCTATTTGTCTGTTGCTGTATTTGTGCGCCAAATGGTTTTAAAATGTATCTCTTCCTACACGGCTCCTTCTTCAGCTTGAGTTTTAGTTTTCTGTTTGGTGGTTATCCTACTTATACTGTACAGTATTATTGTAGATTATTTTTGAGGTGGTGGTGGGTGTTTATTCATTCAATCTTTATTTATACAGGTTATTCCCATTGAGCCTCGAGGACTCATTTACAGTACAAGAGAGACCTGTTTGTCTTGTGTTTTGTAGTACATGTACCACTGATAAACTTTAGAGCAGTGGTGTCCAAACCTTTTGACATGCAAGCCTAAATTGTTAGTTGAATCTACCTGCGAGCATAAAAAATTACTTAATTCTTTTAATAAACAATATTTTTGTGAAATGGCTCAAATTTAATACGGTAATTTGTGTGGAAAAGGAGTTTTAAATCGTAGTGCCAAAACTACAAACCCTCACACTTTACCTTATTACCGGTAACAGAAAAGCATTCAGTTCCTTTGATTTGTTGGGTTTATAGTTTTTATTTTCCCCCATTGTGGTGAGAAGAGGGGGATTTGGAAATACCATCCATCCATCTGTCCATGTTGTGAGCATGATAACTTGAAAAAGAGGTGAGGTATCATCCATTATGGTGTGTTTGGTGTGTTACTACAACAAGGTGTAAGCAAGATTCATTACAAAAATTGGGTTGCCATGTCAAATTGCAAGATGGCCACTAATATATGGATGGATGGATGGATGGATGGATGGATGGATGGATGGATAGATGGACAATCAAATTGTATGTAAATTATGCTTATTCTTTTAACAGTTTTTAAGTTTTCGTCCACCTCAGTTCACTGTGGTGACCCCTGAATAAGGAAGCAGCTGAAATATATATATATATATATTTTTTTTTTACAAAGCCCAATTTCCTTCTATAAGTTATTAAATGTTGTTGTTGTTTTTGTAAAACCCTTATTGTATTTACAGACTTATGAAGGGTTACTCAAAAGTTTGTGTTAAAATTAAAGTACAAAAATATCACCCTGATAATTTGCTAAACATATTTTGACTGGCTGCTAAGTGACCTTAACAAATTCAAAAATGGCTTTTACTCTATTATTTTAGATATGGAACTGATATTTGGTGTGGTAGTAGCTGAAGGTCATACCCAACTCACACTACGAATGCTAACAAATTGCACAAAGTCTTACAATGCCACATGAAAGCCGATCTTAGTTTAAAATCTGGCGTGAAAGGCAGCGGGTGATGTGCAACAATGTGAATGCCAGCTTTGTTCCAAAGAGGAATACTTTTTGTCTGTTTTTGTCTCCCGTAGGTCCAACTGTGCAGAGAACATCCGAAAGCACATTCTCCACACGGGGAAACACGAGGGAGTGAAGATGTACAACTGCCCCAAGTGTATTTATGCCACCAATTCTCCCTTGGAGTTTCGCAACCACCTGAAGGAGGGCCACCCAGATATCGAGAACCCAGACCTCGCCTACCTGCATGCAGGTAAAGTTTAGCTGTTTATAGGCTGAGAGTTGAGTTGATTCAGACATTTTGGAAGTTTCAAAACTCAAAATATGTGTTTCGGTCCTGATTTTTCTACTTAAACCCTCAAAAATCAGATGATTTTTTTCAGCTGCTGACCTACAGACAGCAGAGTCAGCTGGACTCGATATAAGAACGAAAAGACACAAACACACCAATCTCTTTATTTTATCTGTCACTTTTGAACCCTTAAAATGGCTTTACAAACCTCTCAGACTCAGTGACCTGTCTATTAATCAAGAACTGGATTTGCACAGTGCTTTAGCAATACTATTGGGCTTCTTTGTTGTATCTGTATTTTCTGACCTGTCTCACTTTGTTCCTTCATCTAAGCAGTTTTCTTCAATTGCTAAAATGAGTGATACAAAAGATATTTCCTTTTCTTTATTAATTATTTGTCATAGTAGTAGTAGTACAGATCCTCTATCTTTCTTTATTTTTGCTTTCAGAAGGTGTTGACCATTGAAGTCTCTTGTTTGACTCCAGTGCAATGGTCCAGACTATTGAGTGCAGTTTTGTGGTTGGATCAGGTCTTGGTACTCAGTAATGATGAAGGCTATCAGGCCACAAAGGAGCTGTTCTCAAAGATAGCTGGTCTGGTCGTCCATGCCAGTCGCTCAGGACACAGGGACGGAGGAAATCTTTTTCCTCGTCTATCGGGCTCCTTTGTGTCCCAGTGTTCATATTTGTCCTTGAGGACCTCCAAATCCAATCGGTAGAGTGGCTGTCCTTTAGCGGAGCAGTGAGGACAGCCTTTATCCTGTTATCCCTCTGACCTTACATAAAGACAGCGGGGCTGGAGGGGAGCTCTGTGGAAAAGAGGCCAGGCGAGGACATCACCGGAGCACTGTTGCTTTCTGGTGATGCCATTGTCTGTGGGGGGTTTCCACCTGGAACTGAATAAGCAAGGGTTGTGCCCTTGTTCCGACTCTGAAAAGTTTAGTTTTAAATGTGTGAATTAAGCCTTTAGCTAGTGTATTTTACTGTCATCAGATTTGAGCTTCTTCCTTTGTTTCCCTTTACTTCCACCTCTTAACCTCTCAGCTTGACCTTTTTCCCGTCGAGTATTTTTTCAAAACACCTCTCTAAATTTCTCTCACCTTTAACCAAAGCACATTTTTAACTTTATATTTACCTTTTCGCCCCCATAATTCCCCTCACCTTTGTTTGTCCTTACTCACGACTGACCTTCAGGAAGGCAGATCTTTTGTGGTTTTGCCCTTCTCCGAGTTTAACTTGTTAAACCGCAGAAAAGAACAGTTGTGCTCAGTAACGTCTGGTTCCCCTCGCTCATTCAGGCTCGTGCCACAGGAGAGAACGTGCCATCTGCAGAAAGAACGTCCTCCTCTTTCAGTCAAATTAAGTGGCATCTTTTCACTATGTCGAATACGTATTCAGCTCACACCAAACTACAGACAGGAACCAGTGACTGACAGCTAAAGAAATCACCTCAAATACAGCTGATCTTCTTCTGTTTTGCTTCAAATATTTAAATAAAACTGTATCTTATAGAGGCATCTAAATAAACTTCTCTTAACCTGTCTGTGGTGAGTTGAAAGGAAGTGTAAAACTGCACTTCTGAACCATTATTCATCTCCCCCTCGAAAAAAGGAGGTAAAAAGTGAGGTGGAGGTTGTAGCAGGAAGAGCAGCTCTTCATCTAAGTCGACAGAACAAGACCAAAAGAAGGCGATGGGGGAAAAAGATTAAGCAGGTAGATGTTGAATTAACCTGCTTGTGATTGCTCTCTGTCAGAGTGGCACCGGGGCCATCAGCGAGAGGCAAATCGTCTGTGATGGCCTTTCCCGCCGTTCCCCCTTTGAAAGACACAGATCAAACGCACCCCAGTCACGGGCCCTTGCAGCCCCTCGCACCCGATTGATTGACACCCGAACGTCTCAGCCGCTGTTCTGTCTTTCCAAATCACTTCCTCCCCTCGTCTTGTCCTCGCTCCCTCGTCCTTTCTTTATTCAGCGTCGCACTTCAAATTAAAGCCCTTCTCAAGGATGAAAGCGGAGGTCCTTTGCAAGCCAAGGAAGAGAGGGAATTAGACCCAGAGAGTGATGGAGGGGAATGATGATTAGGATATGAGGGGCAGAAAGAAGAGAAAAAGAAAGGTTAGATACGTGAGGGGAAAATGTTGCTGACGGGACACGTTCTAATAAAACTGTAATGACAATTGTGATCCATGTGCGATATGCAAGGAGGAGGTGGTGTGATCTCACTATAGATGGAGCAGTGGTGCTACAGGTCCATCGGGGCTTTGTAACGTCGGAAAACAATCCCTCAAATAAAACTTTGCTGTAGTACTTGGGGCAACTGTGGCTGAGTGGTTAGAGCAGTCGTCCTCCAATGCAAGAGTTGGGGGTTTGATTCCACCAGCAGTCACATGCTGATGTGTCCCTGGGCAAGACACTGAACCTGTCATTGCCTTCAATGTGTGTCCCATCAGTGTATGAATGTGATAAAGCACTGATTAATCTTTATAGAGATCTAGTAGAGTGCTGTATGAATGGATAAATGAAGCACAGATTGTGTTGTAAAGAGCTTTGAGTGTCTTGTTCAGATAAAAAGGTGCTGTATAAGTACAGTCCATTTACCATTTAACCTGCTGCAGCTCTTTTTCTTCTTGTTTTCACGCGGTTTTGAAGTCAAATTTATCTCTAAAAATCTGGAACGTGAACAGGTGAGATGTGGTCTGAGCTTCTTTATGCTTTAATTATGAAACATTTTCCTAATTTACAAGCGAGGTTATAATTTTACATCTCGAGGGCATTGAAATCACATGATTTGTAATTAGCTAACAGCTACCTAGAATTGATTTTTACTACTTAAAAAGGGAAAATGGAAAACTAAACTTCTTCAAGGCATTGTTGGTGCTTTATGCAGATTATATTTTCCATAATAACGTGTGATGGATAGCCAGCGAGGAGGGCCAGGGGTGGCCTGGCTCATAAGTGATGATCTTAATACCGATATTCCAATATAACCACGGGCAAATCTGTTTCTTCACTTATAGGTTGTTCTTTATTAAACAAATCTGTAAACAAATACGGGTTCTGATGGCTTTTACTTAAGTTATGCATTTCTGTGCCTCCCCGCCCACCCCTCCTCGCCTTCACCTTCTGTTGTCACGTAATGAAACATTGTGAGTTTTACTTGCGGATCAAGTTGCAGCGGCGTGTCGGATCGCGGAGGACAGGTGTGTACGTCATGCAAATGCATCCTGCTATCCCGAAGCATATGACACCGCGTTGACGTTGTGAAAGAAGCCATAGATACCAGCGATAAAAATCAACATCTGTTTCTAATAACAATGTGTTATATGTGGCACCTATTTATGTGTGTGTGTGTTGGAGGGACACACAATGCATCACAATTAAAAAACAACAACACTGAGAGGACTTGAAGTCGTCAGCACTCATGATAAACTTGTGTCCGCGTGTCACCGTCCTTATGTTGCATCTGCATGAAGGGTAATAATGAAATGCTATAATCTGTTCAGATTTTATGTAAAAATCTAAAGAACAGGGATGGAGAAATGTGCTGATGTTGTCACAGCAGCAGCAACTGTTTATTTGATCAAAAAGCTGAGCTTAGGAAGGTTAGTTGGAGTAAATAACTAAACATTTTTATAGGAAAAGAGTCAAGCTATGACTATAAAAGTAAAGAATAGTGATAAATGTGCTTGATGTCCCTTTGTCGCAGACCAAAGAGGGATCTTGGAAATCCCCTCCGTCTGTCCGTCTTGTGACTGGATAACTTGAAAAATTAGTTTGGTACAGATTTCCATTTTTGTGTAGCTGCATGTACTGTAGCTGCAAGAAAGATTGCCATCGAAATTTAGGTTGCCGTGTCAAAATTCACACAACCACATACCGGTAGGTTTGTTTTATTTGTCATATGCAGAATCAATACGAGGTCAACAATGCTATGGAATGTGCAGGACCAAAAGAACTTGATGATAATAATGACCGTGGCAATGACAACAACTGCTTTCACAGACTGCCCTCCAGAACCGGGTCTGGCAGACACGGAACGTTCAAGGTTTCTTTGTGGAACCGAACTGTTCCGTAGAGTTTGGCTCGTGCAGACAGATGGAGGATCATGGAAACGTCCGCCATGACAGACCAGAGCCTGAGCCAGAGGCGGGAGGGGGGCCGGGAACTGAACCCTGATGGCATGATGGCAAAACAGCGACACACAAAACTCGAAAAGTGCGTTGCAGTCATACCTGTAGTCTGGGTGTGCAGTGTTGGCACAAATAATTTAAAACAAAAACAACAGGAACAAAAAAAAGAGTGAGTCAAAGTGGAGCTCCCATCAGTGCTGCCATACTGCGGCGCTCGTGACATCAGAGTACCGGTAAAAAATATATATATATTCACACTGTGTGTGTGTGTGTGTGTGTGTGTGCGTGTGTGTGATAATTGTCTCTTAATAATTAAAGGATGGGAGTGTCAGAAAAGTTTAATCTTTTATTTCTGTGATGAGTCCAACGTTGCATCTGTTTTTAATTACAGTAGTAAAATCCAGTTGAAATGGATTCTTCTCTTTCTGTCACTTTTGTTTCTGATGTTGTGGACAGTGCATCGAGGACAGCCCCTATCTGCTGCTTTCAGACACTAAAACGCTTCAAAGTGCTCACGTCTGCTGAACTCCTGGGCCTGTTCACATCATTGTAAAACTAGCACCATTCAGTTTGTGAATCTGAGGCTGAGACAGTAGGTGATCGTTGCAAATGAAGAGTATGGAGGTGAATCGATGAGCTGCAGAATATTATGGGTAATGTACAAAGATTTACTGAAATTGTTCTTTCTTTTTTTTCTTTTTTAGAAAAAGGCTCAAAATCTAACATCAGAAAATGAGTCTGAAAACAAAGTGGAAGTTGTGAACCCTGTGATTACATACAAATGACACATCTGTGGTTGTTTTTGTTTGTTCTGTTAGCTTTCAAACCTAATAAGAAATCAGTTTGGATATCCTGACACTTCTCTGAACGTTGCAGAGTTCATTGGAGAACTGGGGAATAATAAAACCGTCTAATTGCTCTTTACTATCCAGTTTTTACTCATTAACATCCAGTCTCTGTATGTTGTCTTGTTGAGGTATGAGAGTTGAGGAACAGATGCTGGATGTTTGTCCCCCAGGAGACATGCAACAGCAGATCTGTGAGTCTTTTTGGGGTTAGCTGTGCATTTTATAACGGAAAAGACACACCTGAACACATGCTCGTCTGTTGTATGCTTCTCAGAAACCAATCCAGGGCCGGTCTGGGACCAGCAAGCAGCATTTCCTGTGTAATGACCTGCTCCAATGAGCATGAAAACTCTCCCAACTGGCTGCATTCATCACACATCAAACACAACAAACGCTCTCTCGTCTCGTCCTCGCCTTTCATCCTCCTGGCGTCGGTCCGAGGGTCTCCGCTCTGATATTTATCGACTGTCCAAAGTCATGACTGACAGGTGCTGTCGATGTAGACACTGTGGGTTTTTGTGTACATTTAGTTTTTCGCCTCCTTCGGGTCATCTCAAACGACTTTGTTTCCCTGCGATGAATGACACTGGGACGAGCGGCGTCTTTGTCAGACTGGGTCAGAACTCTGCCTCCTCCCGAGCCTCCGGACGACTCGTGTCGCCATCGGAGGACTGGAAGCAGATTGACGGCGCATGATGCATGCTCCCTGGTGTTGCGGTGACACAGTTAGGTTATGTTTGTGCTTATGTTGCAGTGTTCTGAAACGTTGCAGATGGCTATGTAGGGCACCGCCGAAGAACGGAAATCTGTTTTTAACAAGCGCCGCTTCTGATCGTGGCATTTAGATGGCTGTTCAAGTGGAAGATAATAACCACAGTCCAGCTGCTGTTTTAGCCTCTTAAAAATGTGTTTTTAACTCCCTTTAATATTGCTTTTTTTCTGTCTTGAGCTGGTTTCAGCAGCTAATGAGAAACTCTTCCCTGAGTGCCGCGGTCCCGGTTTTGTTTTGATTCACTACACAGATTCCCTCGTGAATTAGATAATCGCTTACATAAACTCTTTGTTTTTAGATACTCTGAAGGGATTTACAACTATTAAAAACAAGAAATAGCTGCTGTACTTGTAGCTTCAGTGTCTGTTTTATGAATAAAGTATGCGTGCACTGTGTTGTGTGAATGGGGTGAGGCAGGGCGCCTTCCCCTGTTTGGGACGGTGGATTTAGGACACTCGTCCAGCTGTGGCACACCACTAATCTACACAAGATGAGAAAGAAACACACATAGAAGCAGTTACTGGTGAAAAGTGTGAGTCAAAATAACTTAAAAGATAAAAAAAAAGAAAAGTAAAATTAATTATTAGAGCGGATAGAGAGGTGAGAGCAGACTGCAAATTTTCACTTTCACCATATCGTGCCCTGTTGTGACCCTTTCCGAGGCAACGGTACTCCACAGCACCAACATGTTTTCCCTGATCCGCACTCTCATTGGCTGAAGTGCACTTCTGAGATCTCCAACGCGACCTTTGCCCCCCTTTTGCCATGCCAGGGACTCTCGTGTTCCTCCTTTGCCTCTCCACCCTTCCATGCATCGCCTGTTTTGGTGGCTCTCCAAATGTGTCAGCGTCTCTAATTAGCTACAGGCTCAACTTTTCCCCAACTAAACAACCAATTAGCAGCACTTTAGCCCTGCCCAGTCCCATGTTTCCTGATACAGTGGCCTATTAGGGCCCCTTATTTCTTCCCCAGCATAATTGAATCCCCTGGCTTCTCATCAGTGGGCTAATTTAAGCCAATGTGCAGAGTTGGTAATCAGACAGGTTGCCCATTAGACTATCAGACCCCAATTAAGTGCCCTCTTATTTCCACCATAACAAGCCACCATCACTACTGCTGTTATTGCAGTTCCACTTTTAGTGCTCCATTTTGTTTAGGGAAATCTTCAGTTTGTTTGTTGAAGAAAAGGAGGGAGGAGAAAGGAGGAAAAATGAGTTTTGATCTTGTGTTATCGCTGTTGCAAGTGGTGTTTCAGTAGAATGTACTCATAAATGAAGACTGGAGCTAAAGAACTTAAAAAATGCAAACCAGAGCTGTTTTTTTATGTTTAAACACTTTGGTACGCTACTGTTCAATACATGTAAAATGGGTTTTAGGCCACTGATGGAACTTTAGTGTCAGGGGAATTTAGGTCAAGGTTTATGGCTGTTTATCACTGCTAAAGTTTAAATTAATGTTGAACCATGTGTGTGAGGAGCAGAGAGTTCTTTTTCTCTCTGAGAAGAGCCTACAGGCACCTGACACCTCCAAGTCAGAGGCGAGGTCATCGTGCCGATAAGCATGTACTGTACAGTATAAAACACTTCCTGCTCACTGCCCAGATTCTCACGACAAGGCTCTAAGTATGTAACTTTGAACATCCGCTCATTCTCAATCAGTTCATCTGGACAGTTTCTTTTTAGCAGAAACGTTTCACCCTCACTCCAGAGGGCTTCCTCAGTCAGAGTAGTCCAAAGCACACTGAAGTTAACCCACCAAGTAAGCAACTTATGTGGACCAACCAGTTTGCTGTAGCCAAGATGGTTTCTGGGGGCGTGTCCCTCGTCGACTCCTCCCAGGCAGGCAGACATGTCCAAAGTGGTTCAAGACAAGAAAGTTAATTCTCAATAGTCCAGGTATCAAATCCGCTCATTCTCAATCAGTTCATCTGGACAGTTTCCAGATGAACTGATTGAGAATGAGCGGATTTGATACCTGGACTATTGAGAATTAACTTTCTTGTCTTGAACCACTTTGGACATGTCTGCCTGCCTGGGAGGAGTCGACGAGGGACACGCCCCCAGAAACCATCTTGGCTACAGCAAACTGGTTGGTCCACATAAGTTGCTTACTTGGTGGGTTAACTTCAGTGTGCTTTGGACTACTCTGACTGAGGAAGCCCTCTGGAGTGAGGGTGAAACGTTTCTGCTAAAAAGAAACTGTCCAGATGAACTGATTGAGAATGAGCGGATTTGATACCTGGACTATTGAGAATTAACTTTCTTGTCTTGAACCACTTTGGACATGTCTGCCTGCCTGGGAGGAGTCGACGAGGGACACGCCCCCAGAAACCATCTTGGCTACAGCAAACTGGTTGGTCCACATAAGTTGCTTACTTGGTGGGTTAACTTCAGTGTGCTTTGGACTACTCTGACTGAGGAAGCCCTCTGGAGTGAGGGTGAAACGTTTCTGCTAAAAAGAAACTGTCCAGATGAACTGATTGAGAATGAGCGGATTTGATACCTGGACTATTGAGAATTAACTTTCTTAACTTTGAACATCTGTCAAAGTGTTCCATGACCATCTGCCCTCGCAAGTTAACTGGGTTAAAAATCTTCTGTCTTTGTGGGGCTCCTTTTTTGTAAGTAGATGATGAAAGGATATTTAACTACAGGCGGAAATTAGTATTATTACTATAACCTGGCACAATGCATCTTTCCTGTTTTTGTAGGTCAATGTATTGTTGTGCACTGTCCCTGAGAAAACAAATAAATCAAAATCAACCAACATTTCAATTAAAAAATAATTGATTAATCCCAGAGGGGAATTAAGTGTTGTTGTAGCTCATCATCCTGGTTTCATTCAAGAGTTGTTAGACGCTGATAGCTGTGGGCAGGAAGGATCTCCTGCAGCGAATCCAAAGAATCTGGTCACAGATACGGATCGATCCACCCTGATCCATCAGGCCTCTCAGTCCTCCTGGGCAGCAGGACTGCCTGAATGCCAGGCAGCGCTCCTCCCTGTGCGATGGTCACTCCTCCCATCAATCTGCCAAGCTCCTCGTCACCACAGACAGACAGCTGAAAGTGGCAGGGGATGATCCCGGTCCTCTCGTTGTCACGAGCCAAGTTTCCCACCAGCTCTAGGATCTCGGCGTTCAGGCACTCGAGCACGTCGCCAGGTTGACGGTAATTCATCCGTGTCGTCTCCTTTTCAACTCAATTGGCATTTGGGGCTGTAGTTGAGGTATTTGAGCTTTTGAGATGTTAATTAGCTGTTCCTGGTTGTTTAAAAAAAAAAACTTGTTGCCATGGTTACGTACCATAAAAAACGCCCAAAGGTAAAAAGGTTTCAGTTAAAATACTTACAGCTGCACAGCATCCAGTACCAGAGAAAGTAATAATCCGAAAAGAGTGATTTACATCCAGAAAAAAGAGGAATTAAAGTTTCCAAAATCAAAATCTCATAATGAATGTAACAGAGCTACTCCAACACGCAGCCGCCCTGAGTGGCGCAATTCTAGAACTGATTAAACAAATACAATACATTACAATATTTGCACGGGATTAGTTTTACCTAGGGACCACATGAGATTTGTAATAATTACAGAGATTGTCTGTGTTGTTAATCCCGTGCGAATCGGCCATGTCAGTAATTTGTAAAGTAAAAATTGCAGAGATGCGTGCGTGATCAACTGACCCATCTATCCATTATATTTACCTGCTTCTTCCTTTTCGGTTAGCGGGAGTCACTGGTGGTGGCCATGTCCAGCCATCACTGTGCGAGAGGTGGGGGACACTCTGGACAGGTCGCACGTCCATTTCAACCGGCGGGTCAGTGGACGCGCACACACACAGCCGGTGACAGGTTGTCCATCTGAGCTTAACGTGGCTTTTTTTTTAACCTCTTATTTAAACCATCCGGTCGGACCTGACTCCTCTTCATTAATAGATTAACACAATTTTATATTGTGCATTCTTTAGTTTTCTTTAGTGCTGATTTGTAAAACCACATCAAAGCTTGAGACCATCCCCGACTGCACATTAAGTACACTTTGAGATTTTTATTAATGAAAAGTGCATTATAAATGGAATTCATTATTATTATTATTATACATTATATGGACTGGCCCGGTCGTGACAACGCAATGTGTTAACATCATATCCGGAAGATGACCGTCAATTTCAGCTAAACCCCAGACTTTGGTTATCCCGTGCGAATACGCCACATAAAAAGCAGACTTTGGGGAGTAATTTATTTATTACATGTGGTCCTTAGGTCAAACTAATCCCGTGCAAATAGGGCTTTACACACCTGAATACCTTGCAGTAAAAACACATGGGTTTAGTTGCACTCCCTGTTCAGTTTCGGTCCAGAAAAGTACTGACCTGGACAACTACACGGGGGAAAACTGCATACCACTTGTGTTTACCAATTTAAATCATAAATGTGATGAAAATCTAATTAATTATTAAAATGTTTTCAAACGGTTCTCTGCTGCCGCTGGTTTTAGCAAAATCTGAAGTTTCTTAATGCTGCCTAAACTTAACAAATGGGTTAGAAATGGGAAAAAATGTGATAAATGAGAATATCTACCAACGTGGAAAAGCCTTCAGTTATTTTTCTCTTCTTCCTCCTCCCGTCCTGTCTGAGCCGAGAGGAGTCGGAGTGTGAAGGAGGCCCACAGAGGCCCGGTGAGGACTGTCTTACCAAAGTGTGTCTCAAGTCTGGGACATTTAAGTTGAAGAGGGTGTAGAAGGTAGCAGGAACTGTGTCTCTATGTCTTTGTGTCTAACGCCGGCATCGACTCCCCGTAGCCTAATTAAAAAAGCGAGAAAAGCCACTCGCAGGGAGATTAAACCTAAAAGAGTAAATTAGCACTCTGAGCGGGTGTGGCGTATTCACACATCTGCACGGGCCATGAAATGCCTTCTGACACCTGTGGAAACAACGTGAAGACAGAAAGAAGTGGTGCAAAGACAAAGAGTTACCTTTTGCTTCTTCAGCACCACCCGTTTTATGAATTGGTCCAAATAAGAGGAACTTCACATTTAAAAAAAAAAACATCAGATTTCATGAAGTTTGGGCGTTCTTAGTGTGTATTTGTTGGATGGATCAACAGGAAATTATAAATATTTAGTCAGTTGACATTATTTTTGTTATTTGCTTTACTTGAAGTAAAAAAAAAAAGGTTTGACTTTTAAAGAAAAAGCATCGGTGAAGTAAGATTTATGTCTGTAATAATAAATTTAACACACTGAATGTGATTTTGAATCTAAAGCTTGTACTTTTGCAAAGAGTTTAAATTAATTTAACATAAATCTTGAAGTTTACCACGTAATCTATATTAGAATCCTGTTGAAGACTGCACACGTCGCTGCAGTTTTATTTTTAATCAAGTTAAACAGAATGAACTATCCACAAAGATTTTTGTGCAATAAATCAGATTTTCAAGGATAACACTGAACACTCCAACAGGCGACCTTTCAAGTTTAACAATTAAACCCAAAAATCAGAGGAATTAATGGCAAATTAATTATCTTTAAGTCTGGTTTTAGGTTTCCTTTTTTTAATAACTCATATTTTAAACAGGAAACTGGTGCAAGACCATTTTAGTCTTTTTTTTAATCACCTCAGCTTTTTTTTTATGTTACCATCATACCTTTTTTATTTGTGTTGATAAGAAAATACTTTTGAATAAGTTTTCCTAAGCAAAAGTTTAATTCTTCCGACTGCAGCTGTATGAGAAGCTGTTGTAAGTTCAGTGTTAAATAAAGTAAATCTGATTATTATCTGGACAGATGTGATGTAAAATATTCAGCACAGACTGTTTACATCGTGCAGAATGGACAGTGTTCATACGGGGCGTCTCTCTTCAGAGCAACATCAAAGATATTTGTTTCCTTGTTATCTTTATGGCAGGAGGAAGACTCAGTGTTGCGCTCTTCAATGGACCGTTTCCACAAAACAACTTCTTTTATCACATCAGCTGACGTTCTCACTCAGACTGAGCTCTACGTTGCCTTTACTTAACCATAAATGTAATCTTATTGAACACTGTAGTTTGTTCTGCAGTTTTTCAGCCTCCTGCAGAAGAAGAAACATGTTCAGTCCTGTTTCATACATAAGTTACATCTAGTGCAGCACTTTTATCTGCATCTCCATCTTCAAGTCGCAGAGGAAACGGGTTCGGGAGGGAGCAGACCTCCCTCTCCCCAGGGACTCTAGCTCCGCCTGGGGTCCCCGAGGTTTTGCCTGGACAGAGAGGATCTAAAATCCCTCCAGACTGTTCTGGGTCTGCCTCCAAAGGGAGGTCAGATCCTAATTTGAACCACCTCAGCTGACTCCTTTCGCTGCAGAAGAGCAGATGCTCCTCACCCTCTCTCCGAGGCTGAGCCTGCCCCCCACCCAGGGTTTGAACATATTTCAATAAATCCAGAGTTTTACCTTTTTGACTCAAGTCTTTCTTCACTTTGATCAACCAAAGCAACGCCCTCGTTACTCCCCCACCTGAGGCAAAGACTCCCTCCAGACCTAAAAGTTTTTTGTTCCTAATTTATTTCTCATAGATGGCCGAAGTAATATTTTGTTTCTTTCAGCTGATAAACTCAGTTTATTGTAATTGACAGTAAATCATAACTTTAATCAAACCCCCGAGTTGTTAAAAGTTTATGCATCTTAACAGAAAGATTAGATTTCTTGTATCTTTATTATTTGCCAGACTTTTTAAGTGTACAGGGAACCCCCGACCTACGAACGAGTTTGGGACCTAAGAACCGTTCGCAGCTTGATCCTGTCGTAGGTAGGGGGTGAAAATTGCGTCCCGTTCGTAGGTCGTTATTCCGTTCGTAGGTCGCGGAAATACCGCTAACGGTGCGCCGCGCACACATTTAACAGCATGAGACTGACATACTGGGCCATAAACATGCACAGAACTTTATTTACAAACACTTATCTAAACCATTACACCACACATGCATCCATAAACACACACAGTAACTGTACATCAGTAACTTCACATCAGAACTGCAGGAAATCAGCTGGAAATCACATCAGCAAAATGATGTCAACAATCACACATGAACACTTCTCAAAGTGCAGCTTTTAACATCACAACAGCAGCAAATCAGGGACTCCCATCAGCAAAATGATGTCAACAATCACACATGAATCCATAAATCCATCAGCAGCATCACATCTATCAGAAACATGTTGCAACCATCATGTTTTTGAAACCAGTGCGTTGATGAGTGTCCATGTGCATGAGAAAGAAGTCCATGAACTCAGAAAAAGCTAGAAGCAGCAGAAAAATGAAACAAAATTGCCTTACTTTGACTGAAGTGTAGGTAGACAGATGTTTTTCTCATGATCAAACCTGCATCTGATGGAACTGCTTAGCCATTGCTCAACAATGAATGTTGGGAGCATTTACTTTTCCACTGTCATGCGCAGTGTCACGCCCATGCCCAACTAACAACAGCCAAGGGGCAATCCCCTCCCCCACCTCGCCGATTGCCGTGTGTGACGCAGTTACGCCGTAGCTCGATTATATACTTGTAATGGGGCTCGTTCGTAGGTCACGTATTTTCTGCCGTACGTCGATGGCATTCTTCTACTTTGGCTCGTTCGTAGGTCCCGTGGTTCGCAGGTCGGTGGAGTCGTAGGTCGGGGGTTCCCTGTACTTCAGAAATTAGCTCAACGTTTGTCCCAATAATATTAAACTTTGTAAATGAACAACACAGATGTTTTGTAATCTATCGATGTAATTATTTCCAGGCTTTAGACCACGGCTATTCAACTGATGGCTCGAGGGCCAAATTAGGCTCACGGGTGACCTCTGTTTGCCCTACCAATGGGTTAATTTTAAATAAAACTAGATTTTAAACCATAAGAAACTTGTTTAATGACAATAACTGCTGGATGTTCGGCCCCTGAGCTCTTGGCTTTCACTAACTGTGGCCCCCCCGAGCAGTTTAGTTGGCCCTGCTGTAGACAGAGCCCTTCAGGATCCGTCTACAACTTCCTGTGCAGCTCTGCCTGCAGTGCATGGTTCAAGCTGCTACTTTGTGAGTTGACACACACACAGTTCTGTGGGGTTGCCGTGTGCTCGATGTGTTTTAAACCAGCGCTGCACTCACACACTGGTGTCACATCATCAGTCACCCTGTTTCATATAAACATCCCACATTTCAGCAGCATGCAATAACCCCCCCAGGCTGCGCCGGTATCTCTTTACAACTATCTGCTCATTTTTGACCCCCTCAATCTTCTCTTTCTGCTCTCGTCTGGTGGCTTGTGCACGCCGCCACGTCTCGCCGTTTTAGTGATGTTGTTTGTGTGTTGGAGGAGAGTGAGTGATGTGAGTCTGGGCCGGCAGCCGAGCGCACTCGGTCTGTTTGACTGCTATCAGACACGTGTGTTTGTTTGAAAACACTGTTTCGTGTGTGTGTGTTTGTGTGTGTGATCTGTCAGCGTCGTTCTCCAAAATCAGCCATAAGAGAGAATCTCAGCTCGGCACGCACCATTTCACACACAACTTCATCTCCCATCTTATATTCTTTGCCCCAAGGACTGAGCGTGGCTGTTTGTACATATACAGGAT
>JBBPBX010003558.1:30953-42851 GCA_038048925.1 Garcialebias charrua
TTCACATACACTCTGGGTTCTTCTGTTTGTGAGCTGTGCAAGAAAATATATCTTGGTTCTGTCACGACTGGGCCTGCAGGCACAAGAGGCCCTGACGGATGTCTCTCTCAGTGAAAACACACACTCACACACCCAGGAACAGGTCTGAGACCTCGCTCCCTCCTGGACGCACGGACAGGAATACAGATTCAAGCTCCTCTCTGAGATAGCGATCAGGCTTGCCGTAGCTTCAGAAATGCTATCTTTACCAGGCGGCTGAATTGATAAACTCCCCCCAACCCCCCCTACGCATTTTATTACAAAGGCCTAGTTTGTAAAAAGGTAATCATTTACTGTTGCTGCTATCTCCCCTGAGCCATATATCTTCTGTCTTCACGGGACAAAGTTCCTCCCGCAGCTACCGCGGCTGTTTGTCTGTTTTTTTCCCTCAGACTGCCTCTTTCACCTTCGGCTTCCTCTGAGTTTTGCTCTCGCAATGATCTACCCGCTCTGGGAGTGTATTTTAATAAAACTCCCAGAAACGAATCATCTGACAATCATCCACCGCTGATTATATTTTAAAATCAACCTAATTCAAGATGGCCGCCACAGCCGAATGACTTCAGCAAACACAAAAATATCTACAGCTTGGTGCATTTTTGTCTCCCATCACAGAGCAACGTGTAGGGATTGGAAATACCTTCCATCCTTCCGTGCATGTTGTGAGCATGATACCTGGAAAAATAAGTGAGGTGCTTGGTGTGTGGCTGTATCTAGGTGTAGGAGAGGTTCCTCTCAAAAATTAAGTTGCAACATCAAAATCCAAGATGGCTGCTGCCATATACAGTATATAACTACCGGTATGTATAAGTAAACTGGCCATCCCAATCATTTGAGGAAACTTGTGCTGTCTAGTTTTTATATTGCTTAAAAGTATAGTTTCCTCGCATGATTAAGGTGGTTGAATAAAAATGTTACTAGAACCATCTTCTTCCACCTGCATAACATCACTAAAATTAGAAACAGCTTCTCTAAAAATGATGCAGAAAAACTGGTTCATGCATTTATCACGTCTAGACTGGACTATTTCAACGGTTTATTATCTGGATGTTCAAATGTTTCTTTAAAATGTCTTAGTTGATCTAAAATACTGCTGCCAGAGTCTTAACTGGAGTTAGTGGGAGATCATATCTCTCCAGTTTTAGCTTCTCTCCATTGGCTCCCTGTCAAATCTAGAACTGAATTCAAAATCTTACTTCTAACCTACAAAGCTCTCATCAACCTAGCTCCATCTTATATTTGAGATCTTATTGTTCCATATTTTCCTAACAGAGCACTTTGTTCTCAGGCTGCAGGCTTACCGTACTTGTGGTTCCTAGAGTTTCCGAAGGAGGAAGATCTTTCAGTTCTCAGGCTCCTCTCTTGTGGAACCAACTTCCAGTTTCTGTCCATGAGGCTGACACATTGTCCAGTTTTAAGACTGGGATTAAGACTTTCCTTTTTGATAAATCCTATAATTAGGGTTGGCTTGTTATGCTACCATAGGCTTAAACTACTAGAGGACAAATTGACCTCATTTCCTTAAATAATTGTTAAAATTGAATAGTTTTCATTTGATATTATTTCTATCTTAACATGTGATTCTTGACCTGCCATTGTGTATCTGTTCCTATCAAACCCAGCCGGTCGAAGCAGATGGACGCTTGTTCTGAGTCTGATTCTGCTAAAGGTTTCTTTCGCATGAGGGACTTTTTTTCCTTTCCACTGTCACCTTCATCTTGCTCAAGATGAGAGTCTGTGATTGAGTTAAACTCAAAGCAGTCTGCTCCTCAGATAAATAATGTTAACTTGTTATTTTAAATATGAATGTTTCTGTTCAGTGCCCTGAGATGACTTCTGTTGTGACTTGGTGCTATATAAATAAACTGAATTCAATCCATCCATTATCTTTACCTGCTTCTTCCATTTTGGGTCATGGGGGTCGCCGGTGCCCATGTCCAGCAGTCACTGTGTGAGGGGCGGGGGACACCCTGGACAGGTCTCCAGTCCATCACAGGGACACAACCATGCACTCTCTCACTCACACCTAGAGACAATTTAGAGTCACCAATCAGTTTAACATGCATGTTTTTGGTCTGTGAGAGGAAACCGGAGTACCCGGAGAAAACCCACGCATGCATGGAGAGAACATGCAAACTCCACACAGAAAGGCCCCCAGACCAGGATTTGAACCAGGGACCTGCTCGCTGAGAGGCAGAAGCCCTACCAGTTGTGCCACCGTGCTGCCTTAAACTGAATTGAATTGAATATTAATCCATGGTGACAACGGCCCCCATTAGCCACCCCCTGGCTCCACCGTTGCACCTGGTGGTTCTTTGCCCATGTTCACAGAAGTAAAAGCAACAAACTGAAAGTACAAAGTAGAAACAAACTGAAGAACTGATCCCATTAGTATTGATACTGCCCAACACTATTATTGGTATCAGATGTTGGAGTGGACTCTGTCATCCAGGACTTGATATAATAAAAAAAAAACAGCTGGATCTCCTGTTCTGTATCTGGTTCAGCCTGGAATATGAAAATTAATCAGATTTGTAATATTCAGACTGTCTTGAAAGAATCAGATATGAGTCGCATGTTGACAGAAATAGATTTTGTACTCTTTCACCTGCAGTGTAAACATAGTCTTGGTTTAAAAGTTGGACAGGAAAAGGTGGCGGGCGATATGCATTCCTCCAAGGAAACCCCAGAACATTCATTTCTATAGATTTGTGTTCGTATAGAGGACAGAGGCTGGAAGTGACAGTGAATGACGGACCAATCCCTTTGGGCAAATGCAGAATCCACCAGCGTGTACCAAAAATCTCATAATTTCAATTATCATATTTATCATATTTATTCATTCTCCCCCAGCCAGGCTTAATTCTGTCCCTCTCCTCCCTCGTTTCTCTGTACGTTAATCTATTTCCCCCACTTTCTTTGCTTTTTTTTTTTCCACCGGCGAGATGTGAGCCTGTCAGTCACGATGACTGACAGCACTCAAGTGGCCTACGGAAAAGCAGCTTTTTTTTTCTGCTGCTTTTCTTTCTTTTTTCTCTCCGATGTTGTGTCGGCGATGCAGAGGCCTTATCAGGAAACCCAATTTACTGCCGTTTCTGTGGGCACCGGAGGTTGCCACTCACGTTGACTGACAGCTCTCAGATTTCCCAGCTGCAGTGCAGAGATTTCCTCTACGTTGTTGTATTTTTTCCTTCTCACTCTGTCATGGATTATTTTATCAGACATGAAGGTACTCGTGCAAAGACACAGCAGATAGACTCGCAGCGTTTCTTCTTCTCGCTGTTTGGTTTCCGCCTGACCTTGGCAGTTGTTTTGACTGACAGACAGCAGGACGGTTTTTTTTCACAACTGTTTTATTCCTAAAAGAAAAACTAAATGTTAAAAAGAGGTATTTGACTAGTGCAGGAGCAGGTATTTCTCTGGTGTTGTGTTTTTCATGTTTATTTTTTATAGTAAAGTACATCACACATTGGAGGTTCTCATCTGAACCGTGCGCGTTGACGTTTTCCTCCTGCTTTGTGTGGATCTTTTGTTGTTTAAAATTGCATTTTTATATCTGTCACCACTTGTTATACTTTTTGTCCCCCGTCGCAACACGAAAAGAGTAAACTGTAAATGCCCTCCCATCAGTCAGTGCACGTTGTGAACGTGATCATTTAAAAAACAAGTGAGGTAACGATTTCCATTTTGCTATGTGGCTGCGTCTAGGCATAAGGAAGTTTCCATTCGAAATTTTCGGTTGCCGTGTCAAAATCCAAGATGGCCGTCGCCATATGTAAACTTGTAAGTTGGCAAACTTGAAAAAATAATCAATGGGCAAACTTATTTTTTTGTGGTCTGTAGCATTCTTCAAATGGTTGGGGAAGTTTAATATATGGGGGCCAAGGCCACCATCAGCCACCCCCTGGCTCCACAACTGCAACAGTGGTGGATAAAATGTCTCCCTCCACTCGCCAGACTCCGTCAATCTGCGCCGCCTTGAACAAGAAAATAAAGAAAGCCTCACTCTGTTCTCCTCCACAGTGGAACTCCTTCCCACTTGGACATCTTGCACCAAAAACATTTAGGTGAACTCCTTCCTGCAGTTCCAGTCCAGAAAAACACTGATCTTGAAAACAAACAGTCACTGTTGAAACCCCTCAGCGACGGGGGACGACAGAGCGCCACTTGTTCTCTGCCTGGATCTGAGCGGTGCCTCATACACGCCTGTGTGTGTGTGTCAAATATGACCTCCGAATCCCGAAGCTTATCGTGGCGGTGTTCCACATTATTGATAGCGTGCGGAGATATCGACAGGCCGAGCGCCGGCAGCTTTCAACTGCGCCGGCAAGCAGGATGGGACTTTGATATGACATATTGTGCGTCTCAGCACAGGCCATAAATAATTCTGACACGTTTTTGTATGCATGGGAAAGTCCTTGATTCAGCCTCCCATAAAAATAAACTTCTATTATGGAAGGTATTTGTCAAGTGGGCGCGTGATGGATGGCCCGGCGTTTACCCCGTGGCAGGACGATGGGTTATGGATGCCCGCCGCCCCTCGCTGGGGGAGGAGTCGCACCCTGCAACGCTGACACCAGAGTAATTACTGCCCTCCTCGCCACCGCAGCAGAGAGAGGGAGACGGAGGAGGAGGAGGGTGAGGGGATGTTTCATGCACACACCTGAACCTCCCTCCTGTCCTGTTCCAACAAGAGGCTGGTGGACGAACGGACCCATTCTGTGATCTTCTGCCCCTGAACATGTCATCACGTGTTCATCAGTGCACTGAAACAAATCACCAAACAAGTTTGAAGGGCTCGCGTTTTGTACTTCTACTTACTAAGAAACACTTTTTGAAGTTGTGTGGCCCTGCAGACTCATAAATATGTACAGGCTCATTGTTATGGCCAAACCTTAGTGTCGTCAATCTGTGGACCTAGAAGCCATCTGAGGAAGAGGAGGAACGATGGCGTGGGTTGAGGACTGGCTGTGGGAGGGCGTTCTCCAAACTACCTGCGTAGGTGTGCAGGTGGGGTGGTGGCACGGTGGGGCCACGGGCGGCAGCCCGTCAGTGGGAGCGACACCTGTTCCTCCATGCCCACCTCCTCCCCCTTACAGCTGTTTCACTTGCTCTGCAGAGTTCACCCAAGTGGCAGCAGGCGGGTAGAACCGGTCCAGATGTTGGTGCGTGCGAGGAAAGGAGGAGGCTTTGACGGAACACGAGCACAAACTCAAACAATTACGGGAACATTTGCAGCATCGCCTCGGTGCCAGTGAGCCGGCTGTTTCCTACAAGGTGCTGAATGTAAGTCAGCTGACGTGAGCTGCACACAGAACCTTCAAGAATCACAGGAGAACATGGACCTGGACACGTACACCCATTTACAAAACAACGTCCATGAACAACTGCTTGTCCAGTCTGATCGCAAGAGGTAGGACAGCCGCAGAACTTTAAACCCTGGACGACACGTCACAGTTTTCTGCAGCTTTTAACAAAATTTAAAAATCATGTACGCCTTAAAATAATCAGTGTCTACAGTGCACGTTTGTGTACGGCCGGTAGTGCATGTAGTTGGTGCAGTGTTGTGGTTGTTGTCACCTGATTTTAGATTTAAACTCTTCTGTCATTCCCCACAGGAGGTGCATGCATCTTCCTTATTTCTAATAGAACGTTTTAGCAACAAACTAAATATTATTTAGTTAAATAAATCGTACAGGGAGTCCTCGAGTTACGAACGAGTTCCGGACCTAAGAGCCGTTCGTAAGTCGAAAATGACGTAAGTCGGAACCCACAGGAGCCGCCACTGTTTTTTGTTGTTGTTTGTTTTAGTACATGTACAGTACTGTGCAGTTATCCTACGCCTATCCTAACACAGTGCCTTACATAAATATAAAAAAACACAGTAAACACATATTAAAAAAAAAATCTTACTTTGAGCTGCTCAAGCTTGTCTCCGTCTTTTAGCATGCTAGCTCCTTGCACGTCCGACCTCTGCAGTTTCATACTGCTTCACGCGGTCCAAACTGTTTACAGGAAGGACTGTTAGCATGTTAACTCCATACATTTGAAGCAATCATGAAGAAAAAATATTTAATAACTTACTGGGAGCCGTTTCTCCTTCCAGCAGGCTGCGCTTAGCATTAGCACCTCCATAGCTGCGCACGTTAGCCCCCCGGCGTTAGCTCAGTGTCGTCTCTCCAAAAGGCCTTTTAGCCCCCGGCGTTAGCTCGGTGTCGTCACTCCAAAAGGCCTTTTAGCCCCCGGCGTTAGCTCGGTGTCGTCACTCCAAAAGGCCTTTTAGCCCTCCGTTAGCTCGGTGTCGTCTCTCCAAAAGGCCTTTTAGCCCCCGGCGTTAGCTCGGTGTCGTCTCTCCAAAAGGCCTTTTAGCCCCCGGCGTTAGCTCGGTGTCGTCTCTCCAAAAGGCCTTTTAGCCCTCCGTTAGCTCGGTGTCGTCTCTCCAAAAGGCCTTTTAGCCCCCGGCGTTAGCTCGGTGTCGTCTCTCCAAAAGGCCTTTTAGCCCCCGGCGTTAGCTCGGTGTCGTCTCTCCAAAAGGCCTTTTAGCCCCCGGCGTTAGCTCGGTGTCGTCACTCCAAAAGGCCTTTTAGCCCTCCGTTAGCTCTGTGTCGTCTCTCCAAAAGGCCTTTTAGCCCCCGGCGTTAGCTCGGTGTCGTCTCTCCAAAAGGCCTTTTAGCCCCCGGCGTTAGCTCGGTGTCGTCTCTCCAAAAGGCCTTTTAGCCCCCGGCGTTAGCTCGGTGTCGTCACTCCAAAAGGCCTTTTAGCCCCCGGCGTTAGCTCGGTGTCGTCACTCCAAAAGGCTACCCAGCTGTTTATCCGCGTTTTAGCATGTTACCTCGGTGTTCATCCAACATCTGGGGCTACCAAGCAGACATCAGGCGAGCTCCGGCTGCAGCAGGCTCTCACCGCCGGCCCGCCTTTCGGCTCGGTGGGGACTTAGTTCCGCCATCAGCTACGTGTTAGCGTTAGCGTGGTGGGATGCAGCGGGGCGATCGGCGGCTGCTGCTCCGGGCCTGAGACGTCCACAGAGTTCACCGAGCGTTTCCAGCTCATTTATCCGTATGAGGCAACCTCTTATCGGACACACAGTCCTCCAAAGCAGCCTGTCGAGTCTGGAACTAACCACAAAATGGCGGAGGCGGCATTTCCGGTTGCCACAGGAAGTTGCTCAAATAGGCTTAAAAATTATAAAATAACAATAATAATAATGATACTTTATTTATAAAGCCATTTAAAACAACCACAGCTGCAACAAAGTGCTGTACAGATGAAATTAAGAACATTTAAACAATTTTTTTCCCTTTTTTTTAATTCATATTTTTATTAATTTTGATTTATGCCGTAAGTTCGAGTTGCCGTAGGTCGAGGTTGCCGTAACTCGCGGACTCCCTGTAGTTAGTTTGGTTAAATTATGTATTATTTAATAGTCTTAGAATGCTGCCTGTAAGTTGTTTGAATGTATCTCAGCCTGTTAGCAGCTAGCTTCTTTTCAGGCAGCGTTCAGCTGGACAGGTGAGATGTTTGGTTCAGTCTGGACAACATGTGTGAGCGCTCTCTTCAGGACTGAAAACACCTCGTCTGTATTTAACCCCCAAAGTTTTTATTGTCTTCTGTAGCATGGACTATTTCACACAGTTCACTGAAATTCATGTGCTGCACGTCTTCCTGTGCTTCATGAGTCGTGACATAAGGATAGGAATAAATGCAGTGAAATAAAAGTAAACAAACATCAACTAGAATTAAAGTGTTCAGCTGAGATTGAGCAGCAGGTGCAACAAGATGTAAAAACACGACATTATAGATAAACCAGTAAGTAACCAGCTCCAAAGAGCAGAGTAAAAAATACATCTGAAATTAAAAAGTCTACTCTGATTCATGCAGAGTATTTTTCCTGGCCTTGTCTGAAGCTACGTTCACACTGCAGGCAGATGAGGCCCAAATCTATATTTTTTGCCCAGATGTGACCCATTTCTGATTCTGAACGTGACGAATCTGAGTTTTATTCTTATTATTTCAAATCCAAACCCAGCTCTTCTTCATATGCGGTACTGAATCAGATCCATATCTGATGGGTCTCAAAGAGACTTCAGTCTGAGAAGTCATGTTGCATTGTGGATGGATGGATGGATGGATGGATGGATGGATGGATGGATGGATGGACAGATAGCTGAACAGATAGATGGATGGATGGATTGATGGACAAATGGATGGATGGATGGATGGATGAATTGATGGATGGACAGATAGCTGAACAGATGGATGGATGGATGGATGAATTGATGAATGGACAGATAGCTGAACAGATGGATGGATGGATGGATGGATTGATGGACGGACAGATAGCTGAACGGATGGATGGATGGATTGATGGACGGACAGATAGCTGAACAGATGGATGGATGGATGGATGGATGGATGGATGGATGGATGGATGGATGGATGGATTGATGGACGGACAGATAGCTGAACGGATGGATGGATGGATTGATGGACGGACAGATAGCTGAACAGATGGATGGATGGATGGATGGATGGATGAATTGATAGACGGACAGATAGCTGAACAGATGGATGGATGGATGGATGGATGGATGGATGAATTGATGGACGGACAGACAGACAGCTGAACGGATGGATGGATGAATTGATGGACGGACAGATAGCTGAACAGATGGATGGATTGATGGACGGACAGATAGCTGAACAGATGGATGGATTGATGGACGGACAGATAGCTGAACGGATGGATGAATGGATTGATGGACGGACAGATAGCTGAACAGATGGATGGATGGATGGATGGATGGATGGATGAATTGATGGACGGACAGATAGCTGAACAGATGGATGGATGAATTGTTGGATGAATTGATGGACGGACAGATAGCTGAACAGATGGATGGATGGATGGATGAATTGATGGACAGACAGATAGCTGAACGGATGGATGAATTGATGGATGGACAGATAGCTGAACAGATGGATGGATTGATGGACGGACAGATAGCTGAACGGATGGATGGATGGATGGATGGATGAATTGATGGACGGACAGATAGCTGAACAGATGGATGGATGGATGGATGGATGAATTGATGGACGGACAGATAGCTGAACGGATGGATGAATGGATTGATGGACGGACAGATAGCTGAACAGATGGATGGATGGATGGATGGATGAATTGATGGACAGACAGATAGCTGAACGGATGGATGAATTGATGGATGGACAGATAGCTGAACAGATGGATGAATTGATGGACGGACAGATAGCTGAACAGATGGATGGATGGATGGATGGATGAATTGATGGACAGACAGATAGCTGAACGGATGGATGAATTGATGGATGGACAGATAGCTGAACAGATGGATGGATTGATGGACGGACAGATAGCTGAACGGATGGATGAATGGATTGATGGATGGACAGATAGCTGAACAGATGGATGGATGGATGGATGGATGAATTGATGGACAGACAGATAGCTGAACAGATGGATGGATGGATGGATGGATGGATGAATTGATGGATGGACAGATAGCTTAACAGATGGATGGATGGATACTTTATTATTCCCAGGCAGTAAGTTCAAGATATATATTGAATATTGAATATTGAATATTGATACAGACGTCATTCAGTTGAAAGCTCACAACTCTGCACGTCTTCAGCTAAAAATGACAAGTTGTATAGTTTATTTATTTATTTACTTGTATTGTTTGTTTGTTTGTCATGTCCTGGGTCAGTGAATCTACAGCAACAGATGATACCAATGTTGGTGTCGGGTCGTTCTGACACAATCACCACTTGAGTTTGTTTCCACCTTCAGTGCGTCGCTCCAATTTGATAAATACAGTTCTGCACCAGAGGGACCTTCAAGAGGCAAACGGGTCCAAACAAGCTGAATAATTGAAACGGTTCTTATTGCACAGCAGCATCAATACACACATGCTAACATGTGTAGCACGCATGTTTGCTGCCTGAACACCGTGTGTGGCGTGTCGTCTTCTTCTGCACGCAGGGGCCTAAGAGAATTTGTACGGTAGATTGGCGGAGGTCGCATTTAAGAAATCTGATCTGAGCAAAAAGTCTCTACAGTGTGAACGCAGCCTGGATGTAGTTTTAAGTAAGTAAACTTTATTTATATAGCACCTTTCACAGATATAAAATCACAAAGTGCTTTACAAAAGAAATACACATAATAAAATCATAATAAGATCATAAACTCTTAAAACATGCTGTACAAAAAGGTTACACATGATAAACTCTCAAATCTATAAGCACAGTTAACCATAAGCCTGTTTGAAAAGATAAGTCTTAAGACTTTTTTTAAATACATCAGTCGACTCAGAGCCACACATTGTTAGAGGGAGAGCGTTCCAGAGCCTCGGAGCCACCACGCGAAATGCTCTATCACCACGGGTTTTAAAATGGGTTCTAGGAACTGTCAGTAGTAACTGATCAGAAGACCTCAGAGTTCTAGACTGACAGAGTGGCTTCAAAAGATCGAAAATATATTTGGGAATATAATTTTATATTTATTTATTTTTTAAATATAGTTTTAAATGTCAAAGGTCTGAATTCATCTGTGGAGAGGAAAATAAAACCAGTGATTCAGAACCCACACTGTTCTCCTGAACTGAAGGACTCGTTTAGCAGAGTCTCACAGAGTCGGACTTTGTATGATCATCAGCAGTGAAGTCACACGTGATCTTCAGATTCATGACGTGAAATGTTTTTTCTTCTGTCTTCAGAGAGCCCTCGGTGTAAGACTTTAAGTTGACCCTGTTTGGGTTGTATGTGCAGCGAACATCCAGTAACAGACAGCGTTAAGAGCTGCTGGTTTGCATGAAGCCCACCTTGTTTAACCCAGTGACCCCGTCCCCAGGTTCAGGTATGGGTCGACGCTGCTGCAGACTGGAGGTCAGGGACGGGAACAGGCTTCGGTCAATAGGCTTAGAAACCCATCAGGGACTATTGATTGTGGCAGACAGTGAGGCCAGCTCTGCACTAATTGTTTCTTTACTAGCCTGTGGCAAAGACAACAGTCACCGGCACAGACTCATGAATCTTACATCTGTTTTGTTGCCAAAGCACCGGCAGTTAATAGCCTTTGATTACTGAGGGGTTTGAGCGTGTGTGTGTGTGTGTGTGTGTGCGCGCGCGCACGGAGGAGCCTAACTGGAGGAGAAAACAAATCTGTGTTTATTATGTGCATAAGAGAATTTCACAAATGTAGGAAAGCAAGGACAGGTTTGGTTAAACATTTATGTAAATCTGAGGTTGATAAGAGCTTAAGGCAAACTTCAGCACAAACGTTTTGATTGTTTTTTGTACATTTAACTCGACAATAAAACCTAACAAACAATTTGTACTTAATTTAAAGATAGAATTTACTGATTCTTTTTCAGATTTAAGTCAGACCTGGAATTTTTTCACAGTATAGACTGTTATTTTAACTTGTACTGTGTCTCTGCATAATTAACATGGCATTCGTTTTGGTTTTTTTTACTAATCAAATGAAATTTTGTTGTTTTGTGGTGTGCTTTCAACTGTGGAGAGCTTTTTATCATCATTTGACTGCTCTTATTGTCTTAATGAAAGTCTTCACAGGTTAAAAGATTTTAGCATTTAACAAAAAAAGCTCCAAGTGTTTGGGAATGTGTGTTAACGTCTGTTAGCATGTGTGCTAACGGAAGTTAAAAATAACATTTGTCCTTTGCAGAAAACTTCTGCGCTGCCAGATTTGATGAAGAAGTTGATGACTTTTATTCATACAGCTGAATGTCTGAAAGATTCAAGGACATTATCAGTTTCTGTAACATTTCAGGTGCGTTTATTTATTTTTGTTTGATT
>JBBPBX010003558.1:42937-69815 GCA_038048925.1 Garcialebias charrua
GGGTTCAGTCGATCACATGACATTACTGAGCATAAAAACATGAACACAGGGTAAATTTTTAACTTAAAAAGTCTCAATTAAAACATCACATCAGGCTTAAATTTATGTGTTGAAGTTGTTTATTTTCACTTGTCAGCCTAACGAGAAGGTGACTTTCCTTTGGCTCCTTCTCACATCAAAACTCAGGTTGTCCTGAATGATAGACCAGACTGAAATTCTCTAACAACAAAATGACTTGGCGAACTTGTGAAGTTTACAAGGCCTGAAGAAATGTTTCTTCTTTGTTGTCCCCCATCGCAGAGCAAATGGAATAAATTAGAAACACCTCAGCTGTTTTGTGAAATAAGTGAGCTACTGATTTTCATTTTAGTGTGTGTGGCTGCATCTAGGTGTAAGAAAGGGCACCATCAAAGATTTGGCTGCCACGTCAAAATCTAAGATGGCCACCACCCAGTGGTGTAGTCTACATTTTTGTAGTGGGTATACTGTGCTTAGAGACAAAAACCTGTCCGGAGGACCTACCGGTACTTAATTTTTCCTTTTTCTACCTAGATTACTGAGATGAATCAGGACATTTAGAGACAAAAATGCAATGTAGTGCAATGTAATTGACAATTTATTTTGAATTTTAAGCATATTTAACATTGCAAAATGTCTGTGATGCTTACATTTTAATAAATGCACAACAAACCTGAGCCTGATGACTGGATCTTGAAGGAGGCCCACTCCTCCGATATGGAGACCCTCTTTTCAGTCAGGACACCAGTTGACGTTATGGTACTGCAAACAGCACATCCTGCAGGAAGTAAATAAAAATGGTCATAATTGTATATTTTTTAATATTTCCTGATACCAGTAATAATACTAGAATCTACTGATTCACTAGACTGTAAGCATGTGTCGACAATTACATTCATTATTACCTTTCATTATTACTTGCATACACTTTTGCATTATGACCAACTAAAACGTGAAAATGAAATGATCACACACACACACACACACACACACACACACATATATATAATTTCTCATGTAATATACTGTACTAAACTTTTGAAAGATATGATTATCAGACTATTTTAAAATTATCAAGTCATAATATGTTAATGTTGGAAATATATCAATTAAACCTTATATACAAATTGGTTCCCATATTTTTTTATATTTACCTAATTTTTTGTTCCTCCATTCCAACCAGGGATGTCTGTTTTCTGACTTTCACTCCACAAGGCTGGCCAATTTGGATCTAAAAATGAAACAAGGAGTTTTAAAACAGAGTAAAAAGCATAGCATTTTGTTGATTATTGGAGTGACAGACTTTGTCACAAACAAATCATTTTTATATTCACATATTTATTTATATGAAATGTTACTGTAAAATTCTGGACAGTAACCGTGTTTCCATCAAGGTTTCTTGATGCGCATTTTGGAGTTTGGCATCAGAAAAGGTCGATAAAAACATGCAGTTACTTGCTGCTTGAGCTAGCTTCAGCTAACTTGTACTAGCCGACACTTACCTGGGGAAATGCAGATATCAACCTCATTATGGCTGGTTTCGGCCGTCGAACTGGTAGGTTCTTCTAATGTTGTCTCTGTAGCTTCGGGTTCAGCTGGTTTATAAAAACATTCAAAAAGTGTAGCTTGTTTCCTTTTCATTTTGAGTCTGTCGTCGTTAGCGAAAATGCTCTACCACACCGTCTGTTGCCCGGCTGCATCCCGAGCAGCCAATCATAAAGGAGCTTCTTAAGAAACCAATCACAGAGCAGAGAACTATGGTAGTGAGCTCAGCTCAGCCAATGGCTGTGAGCCTCACGTACAACAGAGGAACACGAAACCATGGCAACCGCGAGAGTTGCGGCGCAGTGAAGAGTCCTTATGAGCAGCGAACATAATCTATCTTTATGCAACGCGTGTTTATTGTCACGTTACGTATCATTGGGCACATTTAAGTGGTTATACGGAAATCCCCAAGCTTTTCTAGTGGGTATACGGCGTATACCTGCGTATTACGTAGACTACACCACTGCCACCACCATATGTAAATCCATCCATCATCTTCTGCTTGTTCTTAAGTCGGGTCTCGGGGGCAGCAGCTTGAACAGGAAGGCCCAGACATCTCTTTCCACAGCCACCTCCTCCAGCTCTTCTGGGAAGATCTAAAAGCATTCCCAGGCCAACTGAGAGACATACTGTAGTCTCTCCAGCAGGTCCTGGGTCTTCCTCAGGGTCTTCTCCCATTTGGACATGCCTGAAGAACCTCCCTTGGGAGGCACCCAGGGTCCATCCTTACCAGAGTCCCGAACCACCTCAACTGGCTCCTCTCGATGTGGAGGAGCAGCGGTTCTACTCTGAGTCTCTCCTGGATAGCTGAACGTCTCACCCTATCTCTAAGGGAGAGTCCAGCTACCCTGCAGAGGAAACTCATTTCAACCGCCTGTATCCATGATCTCATTCTTTCTGTCACTACCCAGAGTTCATGACCATGGGTGAGGGTAGGAACGTAGTGATAAACAGAGAGCTTCGCCTTACAGCTCAGCTCCCTCTTCACCACAATGGACCGGCGCAGAGTCTGCAACTGCAATTTGAAGAAACTATGCTTCCTAGTTTTTATATTGCAGGTTCCATGCTTCAAACCGTGCGCTGAACCGTCTTGCTGTTGGGTCTCTGCCCGGCCTGGGTTAGTTTTCCTGGTGTTTTGGGGTCTTGTTGGGGTTTCAGAAGATGGAGCGTCACCTGCTAGTCATATCTGGTATTTTAACCCCTCTGCAGTGGCCATGCCGAGTACGACTGTGTGCAGTTTGTTTATTGCATACAGCAGCAGAGTTTGTGGCCAGCTGTCAGAGCAGCCAGCCTGTTGTGATGAAAGACACTTGGACCTTCCCATCCATTTCACATTTGCTCCAATCAATTATTCAACAGGACAGCCAATTAAAAATGAGGGAGAGCGGTCAGGGCCTCGCCCCCCAAAGGCCGCCACTAGACAACTCTCTCCGTGAATAATTGGTGCAATTAATTTAGCATTGAGCAATAAAGGAGTTCTCACTCTCCTCTCTCCTGCTTCCCCTATTTACCGCAGAAGCTCTCAACACACCAGTCATTACAGACACACATCACACCAGGCGCTGCCGCAGAGCTTCCAGGATCTGTTCAAGGAGGCAGATCTGTACCTCCAACTGTTATTTACCCTCATTTTTACGGAAAGCCTTTGTGAATCCACGCTTTTAATGCTGTAAATCTCCATAAGATAGTTTCAGAGTATCAGCACGGACAAAAATACTGTAGGCTGAATAAAATGACACTTTTTGATCGCGCTGGCAGGGGTTGGCCTTATAATGATCGCCAGGTGGAGGTAAAGCTTTATCTAGCTTGTTATTTCCCCTCTATACCACTAAAAATGTACACAAAACAGAAAAAGAAAATGCAGCTGTGCGCTCTGGGACATGCACACAGAGCCAATCTTGGATCTCAGCAGGAGAGGATCTGAGCGAGGACCGAGGAACTTTGCTCAAACCCTGATCTAATTCCACACAAACAAATTACCCAATTTACTCTATTCTATACATTTCTTGCCCTTATAGTCTCTTATATGCAATTGTGGTTAATTTGCTGTTGCCTCTTTGCAAGATGGTGCCTGTAGTATTAATGGCACCCACAGCTGGCACACACACACATCAGTAAGAACAGTCAGGGGGGTCTTGAGACTGTGACAGCTTAATTCCACCACAGCTCTGATTTATTCAATCACAATAGAAAGAAGATGATGGACCAAAAACCCTCCTTTCATCTCCATCCTGCCGATCCCTCCTTCTATCTGCCCGATCTTCCATTTATCGATCAATGTTTAACTTCTGGTACACCCCCCACCTCAGTGAACAACCCCCCCACCCACCTCTTTTGATAGCCAGATTGACAGTTGAGTAATTTCACCGTCAGCTCTGACTGACGCATGGTAATGGGAAGACGTTTCAGGGGCTGCATTACAACACAAAATAATTTCCAATTTACCGCTCATCAAAAGCACTCACAAAAGGAAGAGAGAGGGCAAGGGAGGGATGGGTAGAGAGGGGGAGGAAAGAGAGAGAGAGAGCGAGGACAGGGGAGGAGGTGAGGAGAAACACAACTGTGGATTTATGGCTTCAATTACTGATATTTCACATTTAGTTTAAAGCGACATGTTTTTGTAATGTGACAGGCTTCACTGGATTTGAAAACCTCTTCAGACCTCTCCACTCCCCTCTTCTTGTTTTCTTGCCTCCCTCCCTTTGTGCTGTGGAGATAATGAAAGGGCGAATCCAAGGCGGTGGCTGTTGGGAAGGCAGAAAGCTGGAGGTTAAAGAAGAGAGTGATAGCTGTGACTCTTGAGCCTCTTTAGAGAGTCAAAGACGGGAGGAAGACGAGGCCCGAAGCTTTAATGTAGATGGATTGGACTGATCCTGGAGCCATCATTCACTTGGTGGGCTTCAATCTCCATCCTGCCTGTCACTGGCAGGAGTTACAGCTTCAACTCACTAATCATTAATGGACTGAAACTTTCCCGTGATGACTATTTGTGGGTTTGAAATGTTTTAGTTTTTTTCACAACCATGGGTTGGCACAAAGACCATGTTGTGTAAAAGTCTTGATGTATTTCACCAAGGTTGTCATTATCAATTGTTGCATTGGAGGAAAGTCATTAAAGGCATGCAAGGCTGATTATATCTGATACAGAGGTAATAAAGTTACTCGCTGTGCTCGGGTGTTATACATATAATACAATAATTGCTCCCAGGAACAACTCTGCAGAGTACTACAGCAGCAAGGGATGGCATCTGCACATCCTACAGGTTGTGGCAAACCACACATCCTGATAAGCACGACTTCCTGAGGAAAATAGGCTATTATTTTTGACTGTACTGCAAACGTAGGAGTGAGCAACCAGCAACAATTCAGACTACTGTACTTGAATTGACTTGTTGTGCCTCTGTTTTGGTTGCAGGTTTGTTCATTTCAGAGCCTCCATGTGAGGCGATTGAGTTGAAAATTGATTGTTAAAACATCTTGTCAGAACCGCCCTAACTGTGCACACTGTACTCATCTAGAGTTGGCACTTACATCCCAGTTTTTCCATTGTTTCCATCAGTGCGGTTCAGAACCCATTAAATACTCTGCCGTTTGAGTGGGATGGCTACCTTTACTTTCTATACATCCTTCAAAGGCGGGATGTATTATGATATAGTCTTGGTACATATGTAAACTTTCTCCTGTTCCACCCAAAGCTTTGGATCTGCTTGAGATAATTTACCAAAACTTCATACACACATGCACCATCACTTGACGGAGTTTCTTGTACATCTTTCATCACCCTTGCTTCAATATCAAGGTCCATGCTTATACAAGGTCTTTGCTTGTCCGGGTCATTGCTGTAGATTACTGTATTATAATACGGTAGTTTGTCAACAGACACATAACGTCCCGCATGTGGTACTCTTGTTATATGGAAGGCAGTGATGAGTGTTGGGCTTATCTTATCAGTTTGGGAGTTTATTAGGATACATGGTAATGTCTCCTCAAACTTTATCCAATAAAATAAATGACAAGTGCTTTTGGGCCAAATGGTTATAAGGACATTTTGACAATTATAAAGATTGTTGGGCCAAGGAACCTCCATTTTTATATTATTATTACTATACACTTGTCAAAAGGCAGACGTATTATGGTATAGTCTCTGTTCATCTGGATGGATGTAACGTTGTACACATGCATCATCACCAGATGACATGTTGCATACACTTTTCATCACCCCAGCTTCAATGTCAAGGTCACAAATCAAGGTCAAATGTTATACAAGGTTTTTGCTTGTCCAGGCCGTCACTATAGGTTGCTGTATTGCTGTGTAATGGTTTGTCGACAAGCGTATAATGTGACATTTGGGGTACTCGTGTTCATTTTGCACTGCCAGAAGAAGGCTGTGATTACACAAAACATGGCCAAATGTGCGTGCAGTCAAATATCTTTATGCACAGAACTTCAACCATTAACAACAATGACGAGCATGTCATAGCAGATAACAACAATTTCCTTCTACTTCAGCCATGTGAAGGCAGTTTTAATAGTTCAAGTGTTGGAGGAGTGTTCACTTTGCTCAACAATCAATGCATGTTTATGTTTAGACCGGTCACAACCTCTTGTGTCACTTAAAAGTCCCTGTGAAGCCAAGAAAACATCTACCGGTACTTGGAAGCAGGACTTAACCTGAAGGACTCTACATGACCAAAGTACCTGCAGTGGGAAAACAAAGCCAAAACAATAAGCCAAACCACTTTAAATGACTGTGAAGTGATCCTCTGCTGTCCAAAAGCATCTGGCACTCATTTTACCTGCCATTAGACCATGGTACCAGCTAGGGCTGTAGTGATACAATAATCTCACAATACGAAACACGATATTCTGCTCACGATACGATATATATTGCGAAATTCAGCAAACGATACAATTCAATACACTTGCGATTTTCTGAAAGATTTTAGAGGGACAGAGTGATTTTGGTGACATTTTGTGACTGTTATAGACTTGGATTGAATTAATTTAACTGAAAACTGATTAAAAGCACCAACTACACAATACCTGGCTCTGGTTGGACATGGACACAGACTTAAAGTCGACAGCTGGACAAAATGAATCAAAGAAGTGGTGAGAAAACATGTTTCTTTTAATTGAAACAGTAAAAACTGTAGCTTACATGCATTTGTAAAGTAAATAAAGTGTGCCAAGTGCCCTGCTCTGAATAGTTTGAAACCTTTTTAACCTTGACACTTAACATCTGAAGGAATCACTCGGTAAGTGCTTGGTAAACAGTAATATGATTTCTCCAAAACAGTCTATAATTCAAGTAATGAAGAACATTTAACTTCGAATGCACCCATCTTAGCAGAGCAGCTTAAGGCCTGTAGATAGACCCTGACTAATAAGTGAACTCTAAACAGAAAGTCTACTCTACAGCGACACTAGTGGTTGGATGACCTAATCACTGTCCCGGCAAAGCAAGCAGTGAGTGAGCAGGGTGACAGTTGGATGTTACGATACTTGCGGATGAATATCATTTTTTTTTCTAGGAAAGAAAAAATCGATGTATATCGCAAAATCTATATTATTACACAGCCCTAGTACCAGCTGTCTTTGATGCTCATGTTATTTCTCACATTAACTTTGGACTTTAGAGACATCTATCTTAATGCTTTGCATTTGAGGATTTTTTTGTCTGAAATCCCATCTGGTCCTCTGAGGTATTTAGTTAAATTATGTTTTTGTTTTGGTCACCCAACAGACATTTGTTTTACTTCGTTCCTTGTTCATCCAAATAACTGGGGTCCGAGATGGGGTAGAGGTAGGGCAGCCGACCTGGGACCAGAAAGTTGCAGTGTGACTTCCAGCCATTCCCACATATCGTGGTGTCTCTGAGCAAGACGCCTAATCCCCAACTGCTCCCCGGACGCTTACATAGCTGCCCACTGCTCCCCCTGGGTGTATCTCATGTGTGATGAATTAAATGCAGAGAACTAATTTTACCATTGTGTGGAAATAGATGACAATCTTCGACTTCCCTTCATCCTTAACTGTAGTACCGTATTTTCCAGTGACGTGCGGTCAGGGGCGGCAAGTGAGGCCACGCCTCCCCTGTTATCATGGGGAAAAAAAATAATTAATTGAAAAATAAATGTAATTATTGTCTTTATCCTTGTACTATAAACTTATTTTACTAAAAACTAAACCAGTTTTAAGTTGATTTTTATTCAAAATTGCCGATTTTTCTTATTTAGCGTTCAAATACTCAGCAGAGACCTGCGCAGAGAGCATTATACATATGGAAAAAAACTGCACAGTGCCTCACCAGCCATGAACCTCACCGCACGTCACTGGTATTTTCCGGATTATTGGTCGCACCGGAATATAGGTCGCAGTGTCCAATTATTGCCAAAAAATTGGAAAAATTCATAAATAGGTCGCACCGGAATATAGGTCGCACCTACGTCACCGCCGACGTAACGCGTCATTCACTGCTGACGTGCCGCGTGACCGCTGAGTCAACCCGGCAATATGGACCGAGTGTTTAGCTCTGTTGCTAATGTCTGCCAGAAGCTAACAGAAGCTAAACACGAGACGAGTCCGCCTCTCAGAAAACACGAATAAAAAAATCGAATTTTATGTCAAATGTTTTTTCCAGGACATAGTTAAGTACATTAGAGCCTTATAATTACTCTGTAAGCAGAAATAAATATACTTATACTATATACCTATTGGTTTCGAAGCAATTTATAACATAAAGAGAAGCTAACAGAAGCTAACACGAGACGAGTCCGCCTCTCAGAAAACACGAATAAAAAATCGAATTTTATGTCAAATGTTTTCTATAGACCATCGTTACGTACATTAATGTCTTATAATTTAAACTCTGTAAGCAGAAAAAATATACACCGAGTGGTTTAGAAGTTTTTGATAAGCAAACTGAAGTAAACTGAAATAAAAAAATGAAAAGACACGGGAAGTCCGCCTCTCAGAATACGAATAAAAAATCGAATTTTATGTCAAATGTTTTCTATAGACCATCGTTACGTACATTAATGTCTTATAATTTAAACTCTGTAAGCAGAAAAAATATACACCGAGTGGTTTAGAAGTTTTTGATAAGCAAACTGAAGTAAACTGAAATAAAAAAAATGAAAAGACACGGGAAGTCCGCCTCTAAGAATATGAATAAAAAATCGAATTTTATGTCAAATGTTTTCTATAGACCATCGTTACGTACATTAATGTCTTATAATTTAAACTCTGTAAGCAGAAAAAATATACACCGAGTGGTTTAGAAGTTTTTGATAAGCAAACTGAAGTAAACTGAAATAAAAAAAATGAAAAGACACGGGAAGTCCGCCTCTCAGAATACGAATAAAAAATCAAATTTTATGTCAAATGTTTTCTATAGACCATCGTTACGTACATTAATGTCTTATAATTTAAACTCTGTAAGCAGAAAAAATATACACCGAGTGGTTTAGAAGTTTTTGATAAGCAAACTGAAGTAAACTGAAATAAAAAAATGAAAAAGACACGGGAAGTCCGCCTCTAAGAATATGAATAAAAAATCGAATTTTATGTCAAATGTTTTCTATAGACCATCGTTACGTACATTAATGTCTTATAATTTAAACTCTGTAAGCAGAAAAAATATACACCGAGTGGTTTAGAAGTTTTTGATAAGCAAACTGAAGTAAACTGAAATAAAAAAATGAAAAGACACGGGAAGTCCGCCTCTCAGAATACGAATAAAAAATCGAATTTTATGTCAAATGTTTTCTATAGACCATCGTTACGTACATTAATGTCTTATAATTTAAACTCTGTAAGCAGAAAAAATATACACCGAGTGGTTTAGAAGTTTTTGATAAGCAAACTGAAGTAAACTGAAATAAAAAAATGAAAAACACGGGAAGTCCGCCTCTAAGAATATGAATAAAAAATCGAATTTTATGTCAAATGTTTTCTATAGACCATCGTTACGTACATTAATGTCTTATAATTTAAACTCTGTAAGCAGAAAAAATATACACCGAGTGGTTTTGAAGCTATTTCTAACATACCGGTAAACAGAATAATTCAGGATACAACGATATAGAACAGCCACGAGCTAAAAAAAGCTAAGCTAAAAGTTCGTTTTTTTATACTGTATATTTTTTATCTCAAACATCTAATAAAGCTACCGGTACTCACTTGTAAATGTCCACACTGTGATTCCATTCTGTAAGTTTCAGAAAAATCCGCTGAGTAGTTCTTGACTTATCTTGCAAAAAACCCAGCTAAGAAACACAGAGCTAACAGCTACATCCAGGTCAGCACGCCCACAGAGTGTCCGAGCACAGGAGCTTATTTTGGGACACATGCAGCTGGAAACGGTCTTCTTCTTCTTGGGTCGGTGTACTCCACTGAAAGTGGTACTGCACAGCGCCACAGCACCCCTAGTGGCCAAAAGTGGTACTGCACAATTTTTCTGCAAAAGTGAAAAAGGTTGATATCTGAGTCAAAAATTGGTCTAAAAATATGGAAAAAATCCATAAATAGGTCGCATCGGATTATAGGTCGCAGGCCTTGAAAAAACCATAAAATGGTGCGACCTATACACCGGAAAATACGGTAATCATGATTTTTAAATAGAATGCACACGTTTTGTTGAAAAGTAAGTAAACCCCACTCTGGGTAAAAACAGTTAAAGCACGACACTGAGAATGACTCTCTTCTTTAATTTACCATTTATTTAACCTGTGTGGTCATTACGTGCACATGTATTTGGATACATGTGTTCATAGCGCAGCCTGCCCTCCAACCAGCTGTTACAGCAAGAGATTGATAAGTTGGTGCTAAAAGCTCTTTGTTTTCACTGCCTCCTGGAGTGAGAGATAAACACCACCTGCTTTGGACGGAGAAACGAGAGCTCACACACGCTGGTTTTTCCTGCCCGATATGTGACTGCGTGGTGCGGTTCAGATCAAACTCAAACCACACTTTTTAATTTAAGGTATAGGTGTCATTCGTGTATCGAAGCGCTCTCCGTTTTTTGTTGGAGATTCATTGGTTTAAATACGACGATTCCATTCACATAAAAAAAAAAACCATTGCTCATTTTGTTTTTATGACAATTGTCACCTTTAATTGAAAATAAATGCTGTGATTATAAACCGTTCAGCAGGATACAACAGAGGATGTGTAATCAACGCTCATTAACATTAATTATCCAGAGCTCAACAAACAAACTAATCCCAGGCTTGTTTTTTACACCTCCTCTGCCAGTATGATGCAAGATTAAATATACAGATGATGGGTTGAGCCACATAAGCAAAGATATCTATCTGTGCAGATAAGGATAAGCAAATGTGCAGGTGACAGTAAGTAATGTGTCACTGTTTGTTACTCTGCGTGCTCGTCTTCATTTCCCTTTGCTTCTAGCCTTACAAGAGATTCTGCAGGTGCTTAGCTGCCACCTGCTACAGGAAGTAACCCTCACCTGTCTCCGGCTGTCTTCACTTCAACGTAGGAACGTATGGAAACACACATGACGATGCAAGAAAGAGGCAGTAAACATCACAGATCAGTTGTTACGTGAGGGCATTGTCGCTGGTTATTCTGATTGTTTACTCAGAAATGTATTGAACTGCTGAAAGCTTTTGTAAAAAATAATAACTCTACACGCAAGAACATAAAAACATCCAACACAGAGTACCTCCCACAATCAATTACTGTCCCGTTGAAGAACGAAAAGCCCTCCCTCCGTCTGTTTTTCAATAACTTCAAAAAATAGGTGTCTGCATCCAGGCGTGATAAAGTTCAAAATTCAAGATGGCTGCCGCCTTATATGTCTATACGTAAACATTGTGAGCTGGATAACCTGAAAAATTAGCAACGTGTCAACTTTTGTTTTGGTGTGTGGCTGAACATGTAGGTCCAAAAAAAGGTCCCTGGACTAGAGCTCCTTAACTGTAGACAGGCCTCATCATTGTCCACTTTAAAACACTTATTCAAGCCCACCTGTTTTCCATCTATCCATTTATCCATCCTTTATCTTTACCAGCTTCTTCCTTCTCAGGTCATGGGAATCACTGGTGCCCATGTCCAGCTATCACTGAGAGGCGGAGGACACCCTGGACAGTTCTCCCAGTCCATCACAGGGACACATATGGCCCTTTTCCATTTATCGTTAGTACCGGTACAGCACGGTTCAGTTCGGCACGGTACGAGTTGTGTTTTCATTATACTTTCAGTACCGGTTCCAGTGGGCGGGGTTCAAATTGACGTCACATGCCAGGTTTCATTACAGGGTGAGAATTTATTTTGAAGTTTCTGGTAAATTAAAAAGAACACAGGCTATTAAAATGATCAAATTAAACAATCTAAATCCTGCTGATGAACTTTTAATGAACTTTAGTTCACCATTAAATCTCTGATGAACCAGATTCTACAAAAGCATCTATATTTAAAATTGTAGACGTTTTCTTCAACATTTGATGTATTTAGTAGTGTAACAATATAGGCGCTGTAAGGTATTTAAACACTTACTGTGCCACCATTATTGTAGAGATATAGGACTTACTGGTCAGTTTACTGACTTACCTATATTTTTAGATGCGCAGGTCTGAGCAGACTTTATCTGCACAAACTTGCCACCAATTCGCGAGTTCTTCCTTTTTCCGGTATTAAATTGCTTTTACTGTAATTAGGAAAAATGTAATTTCACGAGAGACTTCAACTTATGTTGGTCTACCAGAAAATAGACCTTTTATTGAAATAATCACAAAATTACAATAAACATTTGTATCGATATTAGCTCTGATTTAATAACTACGTTGACAAGAATTCAAATTAAAACAAACAGACAGTTAGGAACTTTCTGTTGGCACATTACTTAACAGATTAATAGCTTATGAAAAGAAGAAATAGGAGGAAGAAATAAGTGAAAGCTAAGTTAACTGAAGTTGGTTATTTTGAACCAGACTGGGTGACACCTTTTTCCCACACGAGCAGACTGCTGGGCTCCCGCACGCTCAAACACACCACGACTCGTTACCTGTTGACGGTTCGTCTCTTGGAGATAAGAGTGGAGAAGTGTCTGGACACACACGTGGATGGGTTTGTCCACCGGCCGTCCAGTTGGAACTTCAGCGTGTGTGGCTGATTCACGATACGAGGAAAACTCGCCTCCCTCGGCAGGAAACAACGGTCAAGCGCACAGACTGATTTTTCAAAATAAAACTTCAGAAAACAAATTCTTCCAGGAGATGAGTGAGTGAGTTACAGTAAGCTTTACTGTGACTCCAGCTGAAACGTGGGTCTAGTTGACACAATGACCGGAACGTCTCCAGCTTTCCCAGAGGAGGAAAAGTCAAAGTCAAAGTCAACTTTATTGTCAGATCTGCAATATGTACTGTACAGGACATACACAGGACCGAAATTGCGTTTCTCTCAGTCCCTCGGTGCAACAGTAAACATCTAAACATTGAAACACTGAAACATATAATAATAGACATAAGCATAAAATAGTAAAACTAACACTGTCCTGAGTTTTTTGCATAGTGGTATAAGAGTATGAAAATTTACACCAACTCTAAAACTAAAACATTAAACATTTAATGAACATAATACTGTCCTGAGTTTTTGCATACTAGTATAAAAAAGAGTATAAAAAGTATAACTAAAATAAACTAAAGGTTTCTAGCATTGACATTTGCAAAGTGGCAAAGCAGCGTATGAGTTAATGTACACAGTATATGTATGAGGTAGTAGTTGATGTTGTTATAGAGGCAAAAAGTGGCATATGCAGTAAGGCACATTGGGCATCCCTAAATAAGACCGTTCAGAGCACACTGTATATGTACCAGCAGTGGTGTAGATATTAGAGTAGTGTTGTGACCCGTTGTGAGTTAGTTCTCTCCAAAGCACTAAAGAAAATGCAGGAAATGTCCCTTTATATGGGAGGCGGGGTCTTCCCCACCTCCTTAATAACTATTGGCTGGTTTAACAAAATAAAAGATGGACGTTTAATTCCATAGGTAGAAATGTCTCTTGACGGACAACAGGAAAACTGTTTACATAAACAGCCAGATGGACTGGCCTGTTGAGTCTAGCTTGAAGACACAACAGAGAAGGAAGTGAACAGCTAACAGTTTACCCTGAACTGTGCCTTAGAATCAGAGCATGCTTGCTCTGCAGAAATAAAACCAGCAGAAGGGTCAAACTCATGCAAGTAACAGATCATCATTGAAATGACAAAAATATACTGTAGATCAATTCTGAATTAACAGACCTTAAAGAGAAAGTTCAATCTGATTAATTAGTGTCCATTAATCCAAAATAATTGTAACAAATATAAGTGTCACTTGTTTCCTTGAGAGCTTCAAGAAAGTGTAACACTTAGAGTTTCAAAGAGATGCAGAGAGGTGTACTTGAAGGTCAAGACAGAATATCAGAGATGAGGTGTATCACTACAGTAGAAACGTTTCGTTTTTCGTCCGAAAGACTTCCTCAGTCTGAGGTTTAGCAGATTATTTAATAGTCATTAAAGTGAAAACAGGATTTCATGGTAAAGCTGGCACCTTTTATTTATTTTTTTAATCTTCACTGATTGAAAAAATATATACTTTTTTTTAATACATAAAATGTTTTTAAAAATTGTTTCCACACTGTCCCAGACTCGTTCAGGTCTGCCCATCTGCCAGGGCTCGGGGTTTGACCTAAAGGAGCATGCGAGGCCGGGGTCTACCCACTACAGCCTCGCGTGCTCCTGTGGGTCAGCAACACGGAGGATCTTTCGTGGTGACCGGCAGAGCTTGGAGCTGAGGAGATGATGTCCTGTACACTTTCTCTTGTCCAGATCATAACTTCTGATCCATCCATCCATCCACTGATCCATGTCTTAAACATGTCATCACTAAACAGAGAGCTGCATATACTGTTTATCACCCCAGCTTCAAGATCAAGGTCACAAATCAAGGTTAAATGTTATCCAAGGTAAATGGACTGTACTTATGTAGCACCTTTCTATCTTATCAAGATACTCAAAGCGCATTACAACAGGTGTATTCAACTGGCGGCCCATTGGCCATTTTTGTCCTGCAGGTACTTCAATCTGGCTCATTACATTTAAAAAAATTGGGGGGGGGGGGTCTGGATTTGGTTTCTGATTATTGCATTTATGAAACAAATGTAAAAGGTAACTCTACTTGATCTTTACAATGAACAATCAGTGCTTTAGATCACATTCATACACTGATGGGACACACATCAGAGACATTGGGAGGTTCTGTGTCTTGCCCAGGGACACTTCAACATGTGACAGCTGGTGGAGTCAAACCCTCAACTCTTGCAGTGAAGGACAATTGCTCTAACCACTCAGCCACAGCTACCCCTTTACTGACGTTCTTTACTTGACTGGATCATTGCTATAGATTTTTGTACAAAAGTTTACCAACAGGCATATCATGTGCCACATGTGGTACTCTTGTTAATTTTATACATTTTCTTGTTTTGATTTTGTTTATTTTACCATTTTTATTATTCTGTTTTATTGTACATTTGTTAATTTGTTGTATTGTGTATCGTGTGGGTCATGTTTCAAATATGTCAGTAAACCTACCAAAGAAGCCTACGTGGATGATTTTCTTTAGCTCCTTCGTCATTATGAGTCATGACTGTAGACGACATGTAGTCCTCGGTTCTGTTGCTTTTTATCACAACTGAGTTAAGATGTCTTTTTTCATCCATTTGTTACCGTAGAAACAGTCCAACACAAACATGCAGACCAACGTAGACAGCTGTCAGTCGGCTACTATTCACCTGTGACATTTTCCATGAGGACTTAAATGTTCATATAATAATAATAATAATAATAATAATGTCTATTCCTGTCATCTGCGTATGTTCCCATACACAGACGAAATTCGTCTCTGCATTTAACCCAACCACCTACCAGGTGGTGCAGTGAGCAGCCCGAAAGCGCCCGGGGAGCTGGAGAAATAGGTGTGCACTCATAGACACCCCAAGGTGGGTAGTGGCCGGGGTGCGAACCCGCGACCTTCGGATCCGTAGTCAAAAGCCCTGCCACTAGACCATCTTGGCTCCTCATGTCTATGAATGAGCTTGTGCACGTGACTGTGCCATATGTCTGTCACCCAGATACATCTCCAGAAAGAAGGAAAACTGAGCCAACAGGCTAACAGTCGCCCTTCTGTCCTCTGCAGAATCACTCCCAAACAGAGGAAAACAAGACAACTACCAATGAGGAACATGGAGTTAAAAAAGAATGTCGAAAGTGTTTTATGCATGCTTGTGTGATCCCGTGTGGGTTTTCTAGTTCTGGACCGTGACACTTTATCCGTCCTCTATTAGAATCCCTGAATCCGAACTCGTGGTATTCAATCATTTTGATTAAAAGCCGCGGTCTCTAACAGAAGTGTTGGGAGTGGAGCTGCGCGGCGGCCTGCCACGTTTGAGAATTCATATATTTTCATAAACTTTTAACAATGTCAATGAGACACGTCTTCAATCTTTGGCCGCGCCGTGGTGGGGCATTCAATCTTTCTTTAGCTTTTCGACAGAAAATTTGAATACGAGTGCAGTGTTATTAATGTGACAGTTCACGTGGGGGGTGGGGTGGATTTGTGAGGCTGTTTTTATTAGTTTTGGAGACACTTGAAGCAGAGAGAGGAGGAAGAGGAAGAAACGCGCTCTGGTAGGTCAAATACAGCTGGTAGGGCCTTGTCTGCGCTCCCAGCTAGCGGTGACGTTAACATTTTAATTTTGCACGCCCAATTAGCACCACTAACTAACCGGGAACATTAATTTTTGCCGGAGCTCCGATATTAAAGAACCAAATCAATTTTTTTGTCCTGCTGTGAATCTCCAATTTAGTTGTCAGTTTCTTTTGCACCCAAGTCTCTCCTCAACATTTTGGTTTTTATTATTGTATTGAATTGCAGTCAATTTTTTTATTTTTTATTCAGAGGGATACCTATCTTTGCTCTGTTTTTTTAAAGTGGGCGATTTAGTGGTTCTGTCATTACATTGAGAAGAAAAAAAAGATTCCAACAATGTTTTTAGTGAAAATCTCTTGTTTATTTGTTTTATTTATACATAATTTTCAGTATTGCGTTTTCATTATATTTTTCTACATTCATTTTATGTTTTGCAACTAGTGTGACTAGTTCGTGCGACTAGTTCGCTGTATCTACCCTGACGAAGGGAGAAGCTGAAAGAAGAAAAAAAATATATATACACATGTACTGTATGTTTTGCACAATATATTCACTGTGCTAGAAACAACAAAAATGTGAATTTTATCTAATTAGTATGAAAGTCAAAGTGGTGGCACAGTGGTGCAGTTTGTAGAGCTGCCACCTCTCAGCGAGAAGGTCACCGGATTGAATCACGTCCAGGGGCCTTTCTAGGTGAGGTTTGCATGTTCTCTCTATTTATGCGTGGGTTTTCTCCAGGTACTCCAGTTTCTTCCCACAGACCAAAAACATGCATGTTAGACTGATTGGTATAGTAACTCTAAATTGTCCCTAAGCGTAAGTGAGAAATAGAGAGTGAATGGTTGTTTGTCTCTATGTCAGAGTCAGAGAGTCTTTATTGTCATTTGCACCGCATGTGGTACATGTGATGAAAACGAGATTATGTACACGGGGTCCCAGTTACATCCAACAACAAATGCAAGAGAAAAACAGTAATAACATCTAGAACTAACTAAGAAAAACATCAACTAGTAATACACTAAGCTTAATATAGTGGGAATAAACAGCAGCACGAACATGAGTTTGTATGAGCAGATGATCACAGATGAACACAGCGACAAGAAAACAGATCAGCATCAGTATGATGTGATATTTTGCAGTGTTTATATTTTTTATTTATTTATTTTTTATTCATGAGTCTAACAGCCTCAGGGTAGAAGCTGTTCCTCAGTCTAGTGGTTCTACACTTGATGCTCCTCAACCTCCGTCCTGAGGGGAGTGGGGCAAAGAGTGAGTGTGCTGGATGAGTGAGGTCTTTCATGATGCAGGTCGCTCTTTTTCTGCATCTGGAGGTGTAAATGTCTGTGATTGTGGGGAGACTGACTCCAACAGACTTCTGTGCAGCCTTCACCACTCTCTGCAGAGCTTTCCTCTCTTCAACTGTGCAGCCTCCATGCCACACGTTGATGCTGGAGCACAGGACACTCTCCACTGCACACCTGTAGAACGAGGTGAGAACTGGGCTGCTCAGACCAGCACGTCTCAGCCGTCTGAGGAAGTAGAGTCTCTGATGACCTTTCTTGATCAGGCTGGTGGTGTTGTTGCTCCAGCTGAGGTTATCATTCATGTGTACACCCAAGTATTTGTAGCTGGAGACCACTTCCACTGCAGACCCACCTATTTTCAGTGGGGCGTGGGTGTGTTTGTTCCTTCTGAAGTCCACAATCATCTCCTTTGTCTTCTTCACATTCATGTGAAGATTATTCTCTTTGCACCAGCTCTCCAGGTGTTCCACCTCCTGTCTGTAGCTGGACTCATCATTGTTTGTGATGCATCCCACCACCGCTGTATCATCTGCAAACTTAACAATATGACAGCCTGGAAGTGTGGCTGTACAATCATATGTGAGCAGAGTGAACAGAAGGGGGCTCAGCACACATCCCTGAGGAGAGCCAGTGCTGAGGGTTATGGTGGAGGAGGAGAAGTTGTGGATCTTCACGGACTGTGGTCTGTCTGTTAAGAAGTCTAGTACCCAGTTACAAATAGAGGGGCTTAGTCCAAGTGTAGATAGTTTGTCTATCAGAGTTTGGGGGATCATGGTGTTGAAGGCAGATGTGAAGTCCACAAAGAGCAGACGCACGTATGAGTCCTTCTGATCCAGGTGGGTGAGAGCAGTGTGGACCACGGAAGAAATGGCGTCCTCTGTTGATCGGTTCTCACGGTATGCGTATTGATGAGGGTCCTCATTGATGTTGACGGTTGCCTTGATGTGGGACATGACCAGTTTCTCAAAACATTTAGCGACTATCGGGGTGAGGGCCACCGGTCTATAGTCATTCAGACCAGTCACTGTGGAGCTCTTTGGGACTGGGATGATGGTCGCGGTCTTCAGGCAGGTGGGAACTGACTCCAGTGCAAGTGAGGTGGTGAAGATGTCAGCCAGCACCTCACAGAGCTGGTCCGCACATTCCTTCAGAACTTTCCCTGGGATGTTGTCTGGTCCGGTTGCTTTATGAGGATATGTGTCCCTGTGATGGACTGGAGACTTGTCCTGGGTATCCCCCATGTCTCACACAGTGATGGATGGACATGAGCACCAGTGACCAGCTGGTAAAGAGGATGGATGGATGGATGGATGGATGGATGGATGGCAGGCAGGGATGGATGGATGGATGGCAGGCAGGCAGGCAGGCAGGTCAATTAAAGCCATAAATTGAGACAGTTTCTTTTTGTTATTACACTTTTCCTTTAGGCACTTGTATAGCCTAATGAATGCATAGTTAGGCTGTGTCTATTTCTTTCTTTTTTTCCCAAAGTCATAGGTCTTCGTCTTGGTTTCTCATCAGTGCTACTCTGAACATTCAGTGTTCTCAAACTCTTAGACATGTTACATACTGTATAGCAGAAGTTCATCTTCCTGTGAGACACTGCTATCCATAAAAACAGCAGCACCAGGTTGTAGATGACTCTTACTTGGTTGTTAGGTTATTTATCTCTGACGTCTCAGTAGCTGTGACAGCTCCAGTCATTATTGAGTTTTGATTGTTTTCACCACATCTCCTCATGCATCCTCTGATTTTGCCACACGAGCAGGTTAATTTTGATGTAAAGGCAATTGGTTTTACTTAAAATGTTCAGAGTTTTTAAATCATCTCAGTGAGTGAATAGGACTGGTGAATTTGAGTCAATCACATTTAAATTTGGCCTGAAGCTGTGCAGTGCCTCTGACTGCCCATTGATGCCACGTCGAGCTAGTCAGATATGAAATGGTTTGTCAATGCTAGATCAATGGACACGACTTAACAGAAAAACAGGCTGGCTCTGTAATCCATAGCAGTAGGTGGGGATAAAGCAGTGCAGCACTGTATTGAGTGTCTGTTGTCTTTGACACATCTTTGGTGTCATGGGTGGTGCCAATGAGGCGCCTGAGAAACTGGCCAGTCCCCATTAGCTTTTATTACCATTCTCTGGTTACATCCCATAATATTGCATAGCGTTTTATCAGCATTAACTTCAGTGGTGTAGATATCCATCTGTCAATACACAGACTCTACCTTTGGACCTTGCTCGTGTTTATGGGATGGTCATGCTTAGTTTCATGTTGGTAGATACTTTTCTGTGCTCACAGCTGTGTTACCTACAGAACTAACATTGGTCTATTAAGTTCAAGTTCACTTTATTAGGTCCCCAAGGGGCAATTCATCTACAACAGGTAGAGGTGGTGAGACAGCCAGCACATTCATACAGCTATAATATAAAACAGAATAAAAAGTACCATCAAAACAAAATACATAAAAACATTACTAAATTAATAAAATATTAAGATACAGTACCTGAAATAGAACCAAACACTGTGGGAGATCCCTCTGTAAGATTATCTACATTGAAACACTGCCATGTGCAGCAGGCATTCACAGCACCTGAAACTCTAATAACTGAAGTGAAGAACATTGATCGTAGGTGACCACTTCATGATAAGTTTGTATGTCAGTACACTTTCTCTTGTCCCACCCATAACTTCAGTTCCGCTCAAGATAACTAAACTTTTTGCACATATGCATCATTACTAGACAGAGTGTCAGGTACATTTTTTTATCACCCCAGCTCCAAGGTCAAAGTCACAAATCAAAGTCAACTGTTGTACTGTACAAGGTCTTTGCTTGTCCAACCCATAACTTCTAATACGTTCAAAATATTGTAATGGAACCTGATACACGTTCGTACTACCGCTGCACGGCATGTCACGAAAATATTTTCATCACACCAGCGTCAAGGTCATAAATCAAGGTCAAATTAGGTACAAGGTTTATGCTTGTCCGGGCCATTGCTATAGATTGTTGTATACTAGTTTGTTGACGAGTGTATAATTTGCCGTAGTACTCTTTTTATTATTGTTTATAGCTCCTTTTTTAAGCTTCTGTTTAAAAGTGGACACTTTCTTAACTCAATAGGGATGCTTGAGGGAAATAAAGGGATCCAGTCGGTCCATACAAAAATAGACGCTGACTAGTGGAGCAAGTTGGATGCTTCTTTAGTGTCCTCACTGTAAAATTTACATTGATTTACAATGCCAAAGTTCTAGCTTTGTATTAGTGGTTAACATTGTCTGTTACAACTTCTTTTAATGTAGTGGACAAAGCAAACTGATCTGTCTCAGCTCCTATATCTCCTTCATTCTTTTAAACTGTACTTTAAAAGATAAACCAAAGACCCGCAACATTCAGCTCAAACTATGACGTTCTCCAATTTTGTTGTTTGTTGTGAATAGGTGACATGGTCACAGGATTCCCCTGGCCGTGTAAAAGCAAACATGTAAGTCATATAACTGCACCATAGTGAATCTATAGCTATCCTTAAGACCCAGAATCCATGCATCTGGTCTAGAAGGGCCTTGCATTGTTTGGCTGCAGTGAACTGCTGCATCAGTTCCTGAATGTACATCATCAGGTATCATCCATCTAGATATTGTTGATCATCCTAAATTGTTTGAGCACATGTGCCAAAACTAGTCAGAACACAAAGACCCACAGAATCCAGAGGATTCCCTGTAAGTCTAATAAGTTAAGTCTAATTGTTGTTTTTCTGCTAAAGTTCACTTGTTTCTGTAAAGTCAAATGAACAAAGAGCTATCCAAAAGTTAGTTTTATGTTGGGTTCAGTATGAGTAAACACCTAAAAAGGGGATATTTCAGGACATTCTGTTAAAACTACTGATAAATTGACCCTTAAAGACTTTTTTTAATAAACAGACATAATTTCTTCATATTTTTCACCCAAGTAGTTTTCTTTTAGAGTTTTCTTGTATTATTTTTGTTTCTGTTGGAGTCTGTCAACTTACACAGTTCAAATAATATTTTAAGCCTCTTTTATTTGACTCAAGGACCCTCCCCTGTCTCACTGGACTGTTGTCACAAGAATGAATGTAGTTCGTCCCCTCCCCAAGTGAAAACCTGACCAGACACGTGCTTGAACCCACCAGATAACAGATAGACACAGACACCCCACATCCCTTTTGGGGATTTGAAAGGGGAGGAGGTTCAGATCCCGTGTGTGTGTGTGTGTTCTATGAGCAATCCCACGGTCGTTTGTAACCCTGGCACCCTCATAGCACCTGCTGCCCAACCCAGGCAGCCTGGTAATGATGCAGACTGATGATGTTAATAAGAAGAGGTGCCCCCCTCGGCTACACGGCTCAGGTAAGACACATGCGTCCACACACACATGCAAAAAGATGCTCAGAAGAGCATCTAGAGTTTAAACCTTCAGGAACATTTTCTAATCAGAAGGCTCGTTCACGCACAAAAAGCAAAACATTTCGTCTAAAAACTCTGCTTCATTGCAGCAGAGATTAGAAACAAGGCTCCACGTCTGGTCACTGTCGTTTGTCCAAAAAAAATAAAATAAGAAGATTGGAACAAAAATATGTTTGCACATGCAGTGCAATCATTCAACCGTACTAAAGTCTTCATGCAAGTATCAGCGCAATGTGTTTTTTGTCCCCTGTCATGGAGCGGAGGGGGAACAAGAAATACCCTTCATCCATCCAGATATCCGTCCATCTATCTGTGAGTGTTGTAAGCACAATAACTTGAAAAATAAGTGAGGTACCGACTTCCGTTTTAGTGTTTTGCTACATAAGGGCATAAGAAAGATTCAGTTCAAAAGTTAGGTTGCCATGTCAAAATCCAAGATGGACACCAATGTTCCCTCTAATTTTTCATGTGTCTGGGCAAACAGACAAGCTCCCTGAGCGCACTGAGGAGCACTGTGAGCAACATCAGATGTGCACACTGTGATCACACACCAGTATCACACCTGTTCAAACCTGGGATCATAACAAGTTACATATCTTATTAAAAGAATCAAATTACAGCAGTAATTTCTATTATTTACTCTTAATATAAGTGATTTGACCCACTTCAAATGAAAAAGACAATAATCTTGTTCATGAGATGTGTAGTATGTTAAATGTGAGAGTCCTGCTTTGGTCTGGGTGAGGGTCCTGCTCTGGAAGATGGTTAACAACGCAGTGGCCACTGTTTCAGAAGCATAAAGAAGTAATTTGGGGGGGACACACTGGTAGGGGGTCTGGGATTTCTTCCCCAGAATTTTTTTAAATAAAGTAGATGCCATTTCCTTCATTTTGATTTATTTTACCTGCCGTAGTTGTTAACATCTAGTTTTACCTACACTAGTAACACTTGATTCGCTAATTATTTTAGAATTAATGGCACAACAAAAAGTAGCCTGACCAACAGCTCTCCTTGTGTGAATAGAGCATGCTCCTCTTCTCTCTCATGTATCCTAGTCACAGTCTAAGAAACATAGTGAAGCCCAAGTTAAGTTTTAGAGGGGGAAATCACTAGCCAATATGAAACTATAATAATCACTCCTTCTTACTAATGGCCTAGCATAAAGCAATATGATCATCATCCATCATGTTTATTAGTAGCTTAAAATACAAATTGTACCTAGTTAAAAACTCCAGTAGTGGATTCAAGGATTCAAGGTTCTCTATTTGTCATACACACCACATGTAATGCATGTGGTGGAACTAAATTGTGTACACAGGGTCCCAGTTGCATCCAAGTGGGTAGGTCTACTGTAACATTACCCAGTTGTAGTGTCAAAAGAGAAACATGTAGCATTAACACAGTATGAACAACATTCAGGAATTGTTTCTATAAGAACATTATCAAATATTTTACGTGAATGTTATAATCGCTTCGCTCACAAGGAAATGTAACCCAGGGTGAGCTAACCTCAGCCAAACTAACAAACAACATGGCTGTAATGGTGGAGGTAGTGAAGCTCACCGTGTTATCTGAGGCATTTAGTGAGGCATTTATGCCTTATCGACCAACATTAAGGCAAAGAAAACGGAAAAAATCTAAGCTGCTAATAATTTAAAATAGTTACTGCAGTGGATGTTTTCATGTTTACAGGGCAAGAACTCACAGTGAAATTCAGTATGTAAGAGTAAATTTTACATTACACAACCTATTAAACTTCTCTTCTTCTTTCGGCCTTTCCCTCTTCAGGGGTCACCACAGCGAGTCACCTCCATCTCACTCTGTCTTCTGTGTCCTCTGTCCTCACCCCATCTACCTCCATATCCTCTCTAACTGCATCCATATATCTCCTCGTTGTCTTTTTCCTGGCAGCTGCATTTCTAACATCCTTCTACCAATATACCCACTGTCCGTCCTCTGGACATGTCCAAACCATCTCAGTCTGGCCTCTCTAACTTTATCTTCCAGTTGTTCAACATGTGCTGTACCTCTGATGATCTCATTCCTAATCTTATTCATCCCGGTCACGCCTAAGGAGAACCTCAACATCTTCATTTCTGCTACTTCCAGTTCTTGTCTCACCACTGTCGTAAACTTTTCCTTTGACCATCCAGATACACCGAGCACTACCGTTTGCTAACACTTAGCATGATAATAACTGCTACAAGTCGTAGGATTAGCTTACTTACCGCCTTTGTTTGACATGGTACAACCGTAAACTTCTGTGATAAATCCACAACATCAAAGATTATTCCTCGGTATGTGATGAAATATGCAGTACAAAGCTTTGAAAAGACAGGGAGGTTGTTTGTAGCTACAGTATTTTCTGGTGTACAGTATAGGTCGCACCTGTGTATAGGTCGCATTGTCCAATTATCACCAATAGATTGGAAAAATCCCTAGATAGGTTGCACTGGTGTATAGGTCGCACCTACGTTTAGCTCTGCTGCAAATGTCTGCCACAGGAGCGCACAGCAAGGCTTTTAAGAAGATTAACACTTAAAAACAATTATTTGTTTGATAAAAATTATAGCAAATATGTCTGAGCTGAACTTTTCCTTAATAAATGAACGTAATTGTGAAATGAGCTGGATTTAAAAATTTGTTTCACCGAAAGTGATAACAAGCCATATATAGGTCGCACCTGAGTATAGGTCGCAGGCCTTGAAAAAACCATAAAAAGGTGTGACATATACACTGGAAAATACTGTACTTCTTTGCACGTCATCGCCAAAATGCCAAAAGACGCTGATTGGCTGGAATGAAAGTTTGCCTGTGATTTCATTGGTTGAATTGTTTTATCTTTTCATAAACTTCCGTTATTGCTACACAAATCACAGGAAACAGGTCTGTTTTGACTGTGGGTGTGGGAGGGGCTTCCTTCCCCCCAGTCTGCATGCATTTCTGCGCTGCATACAGACAGTGCGTGATTGTGCAGGCATGCAGCTCAGAGGGAACATTGGATACCACCATATGTACCGTATGTAATCTGGTCATCCCTTTCATTTGCAAAAATATGTACTTTCATGTTTATCCATCCATCCATTATCTTCTACCCGCTTCTTCCTTTTTGGGTCGTGGGGGTCACTGGTGCCCATGTCCAGCCATCTCTGTACGAGAGGCGGGGGACATCCTGGACAGGTCTCCAGTCCATCACAGGGACACATAGAGACAAAGGAGACAAACAACCATTCACTCTCTCGCTCACACCTAGAGACAATTTCAAGTTACCAAACCTAAACATGCATGTTTTGTTCTGTGGGAAGAAACCAGAGTACCCAGAGAAAACCCACGCATGCACGGAGAACATGCAAACTCCACCCAGAAAGGTCCCCGGCTGGGATTTGAACCAGCGACCTGCTTGCTAAGAGGCGGCAGCTTTACCAACTGCACCACAATGCCACGCTATATAAAAACATAATCAAATAAAATATATGTGTATAACCTGTGTTTGTGCTGTGGTTTCCTGGTGCTGGGATGTTTGTTTGTGGCCTCGGGAGCTTCATCTTCTTGAGGCTCAGTCATGATGGCGGTGTGCTGTAAAAGTCAGCCCAGTTGGTCGTTTTTTTATGTTTCACTCTGTGGTGTCTGTGCTTTTTATTTGTCCTCACAGTACCTGAAGAATTGATGGAGTCGCTGTGTTTATTCCGGCAATGTCAGCAGAGCACGCCTTCACTCTTCTTCCGTCTCTCTCTCACTCGCTCGCTCTCTCTCTCTTCTTTCTCACGAGGTAAACATATTTTGTAGAAAAGCTGACGGCGAGCTTGTATTAACAACGTCAAGGTCATTGAGTCAAAGTTTGCAGTCGTCACGCCACCCTCGCTGCATGTGGCCTCTGTGTGAGCGTGCGTGCATGTGCGTGTGTGTGTGTGTGTGTGTTACAACAGCGCAGAATGTCTGAGGTGGATTTATACCTCTCTGTGCAACTTCAATAATTCAATAACAGTGCATGTGTTTCCTCCCAAGCCTTCTGTGTCGTTATAGGACGGAGCTAAACGCCACCGAGCCTAGTCCGTCTCTCCGTCTGTGTCTATTTGCTGCAGCGCACACAACGCACTCATTGTGGTGTCCCACTTTCAGCTGAGCTTCTACAACTTAGCAGCTATCTCCTGTTGCCAACTTTGCTAAAAGCCTTCTATATTTGTCATGTTGGTAAACCTGGACATCTCTACCAGAACCCCAACTCCTCAGAGAATCATCTCATCTGTACTCTGCCGTGATTCGGCCGCTCCGGGCATCAAAATCAGTCAATTTGATTGTTCCCTTGTCTTCCATGGCCTGCTGGTGTCTCATCCTGGCAGTGTGGGGTTGTTTTAACCCTCCTGACCTGCCTCTCTGTAGAGCTTTCCTCTCTGCAACTGTGCAGCCTCCATGCCACACGTTGATGCTGGAGCACATCTGTTTGTTGGCAGTTATGAACCTTTTAATGAAACTCTACCATACCAAACCATACCATTTTATTTATAGAGCACTTTAAACAGTGACAAGGCCAACCAAAGTGCTGTACAAACAAACAAACAACAGACAACACACAACAATGAAGTACAAAAAATAGACATAAGAACATTGCAGATAAGAAATAAAATGACCAAACACAGATCAGCTGGTGTTGAAAGCAACAGAGTAGAAATGGGTCTTTAGACGGGATTTGAACACCGAGAGGGAGGGGGCCTGTCTGACGAGCAGAAGTAACTTGTTCCAGAGTCTTGAGCCTGCTACAGAGAAGGTCCTGTCACCTCTGCGTTTAAGACAAGTCCCTGGAACTGTTAAAAGTACGGTAACTCCTCTGACCTCAAAGCACGTGGAGGGACATGCGGGTGTATCAAATCAGAGAGAT
>JBBPBX010003559.1:8013-18369 GCA_038048925.1 Garcialebias charrua
AGTAGTAATAATGTAAACAGTAGTAATAATGTAAACAGTAGTAATAAATGTAAACAGTGAATGTAAACAGTAGTAATAAATGTAAACAGTAGTAATAAATGTAAACAGTAGTGTTGGATTCACTCCTCCCATTTTCCACTAGAGGGCTCTATAGCTTTACTTTTTGTTTAAGTGAGTTGACGGTTAAACAGGAAGTGAACCAACGGCGGACCGGAAGTGGGTTTTATTTAGCCGTTAGCTGAAAATAACAAGCCAAATCTAACATAAAATCATATCTTACTTGTGTTCATGATTATTGCCCAACGTGGTAAGTTATATTTAATGCTGTAGGATGTGAGAGATATGTTATTTTGTAGTTCTAAGCGTGGGTTTTGGTGAATTAGCTTAGAGCTAATAAGATGCTAACGGGTAGCAGCTAGTTAGCTAACTCATTTCATTTATTTATTTATTTATTCATTTTATAAAAAGAACACATAGCAAACACATGTTTCTTGTATAAAAAAGAAAATATAAAATGAAAGGCTAGTTAGCTAAATGATAGCTTTGTTGCTGCACTGTGATATTTAAATGCTGATGTTTATAACTGGTTGGTTAAATCTATTCTAGTTCTTAAGTCTATGTTTAATCTATTCAATCAAATTAATATATTTAATCAATTTAATTTTATTCAATTAATCTATTCTAATCTATTCTAGTTCTTAAGTCTATGTTTAAGTTTGTGTTTATTTGAATTTTGCAATACTAAGTATTGGCATTTTTGTTTATTTTATTTACAGTTTAACCGGCATGTTCGTGTGAAAACACTCGGCAATTAAAGGCAACAATAACAACAACAACGACCTTATGTTCTTTGTAACATAAAGTTAAACACGAGGCAACCATGTCTGAAGACCTTGCAACACTAAAGAGGAAGAGAGGACAAGCTAAAGCAGCTGTAACTAAGATGATAACAACTGCAAATGAAAAAATCAGAGAAAATAAGCCAGAAGAATTAAGGTCAGTGCTGCAAAGCCTCGACTTAGCACTTGCACAGCTTCGACAAATTCATAGATGCTATCATACTCAGCTCACCGATGATATTGACAAAGAAGAGTCTGATGCTTATGAGAAGCTTATATTGATGAACGTTCATGATGTGCGTCACGAGGCTCTAGCCTGGCTGCAAGAAGAGGAAGATGGAGCTGGTGTCCATCCAAATGTTGATGATGAGTCAGATGTCACTAAAGTTGATTTATTTAGTGAACCACCATCTGACATGAAAGATAAAAATTCCACATCAGCAGAACTGGAGAAAATCCAAGCCCTAAGGAAGAAAGAGAAGGAAAACTTTGAGCTACAAATTAGACTCAACAAAGTGGAGTTTGAGCTGGAACTTCAGCGAATACATCACAAGGCTGAGCTGGACGCACAGATGCTACATAATCAGCAAAAGATGCAAGCCCTAGCTGCAGATCTTCATTTTACACCTAGAACTAGCAACATCCCTACTATAATACAACCATCGTCATCTCAGATAGCAGATGATTCCATCTCACAATTGCTAGAGTTTTCAAGGCAGCAGTATCAAGCCCAAGTAGACTCTCTCAGGCTCCCACCAACAGATATGATCAAGTTTGATGGTGACCCCCTCCAGTATTGGAAGTTCATGAGACTTTTTACCACAATGGTGGACAAAGAGTCTGTTTCTCCTGAAGAAAAGTTAACTCGTCTGCACCAGTACACAGAAGGAAAAGCTCGAGATGCTATTAGTCACTGTCTATACAACCTCAGTCCCAGCGCAGGTTTCAAAGAAGCACTTGAGCGACTAAAATCAAGATTCGGAAATCCTCATTCCATCTCCCAAGCTTGGGTTGAAAAGGTTTTGAACTTTAAGGAGATAAGAGACAATATACAACTGAGAGACTTTGCAGACCAACTAAGAGGCTGCAAGGATACACTTGCTGCCATGAAATGTGAGGAAGAGCTTAGTGGCCGCCGCACATTAGTTGAGATAATTAGCAAGCTACCATCAGATCTCAGGGCCAAGTGGTTAAATAAAAACCATAACATCACAAAGGAGGGACGTCTACCGAAACTCGACGACGTTGTCAGCTTTGTGGAGACAGAGGCTGAAAAGAGATCTGATCCAGTCTTTGGTGGGTTAATTAGCTACAAGGAGAAGCCAAACAACTTTACATCACCTACCACAGTCTCTAAGAAACATCATCAAAGCTACCCCACCACTGTCAAGGCAGCTGCAGTCCAGGAGAATAAGCCCACACGTACCAAGCAGCCAGCTTATTTAAAATGTTTCAAATGTTCAGAGCACCATTTCTTAAACCAGTGCCCAGATTTCAGATCACTAACAGTGCCAGAGCGTCTTGTGTTCGTTCAAGGAAAGAACCTGTGTCAAAATTGTTTTATGATGGGTCACAACGCTGAGATTTGCACACGCAATTGGGTGTGCAACGTTCCTGGCTGTGGACAGAAACATAACACATGGCTGCATCCTAACCACACTAACAGACAGAACGCTACAGCAGGGCAGGATACCACTGATGACAATAAAACTACCCAACAAACACAACCTACCAGATCACCTAATGTCACCTGTGGGTTCGCTGGAGCTGCAAATGGAAAGTTTGTTTGCCTATTGTTCCTGTGGTCATTAGGGGCAAAGCTACAAACATCAGTTCTGTCACATATGCATTACTCGATCCTGGAGCCAACACCAGTTTAGTGTCAGAAGAACTGACCAAGAGACTCAAGGTCAAAGGCAAGCCTGCAAGGTTAGACCTTGATACAGTAGGAAGTAGCCAAGAAGGAATATTTACTAGAAGTGTAGATCTTGAGATTAGCTCTCTACACGATGACAGCATCTACACGCTTAATGGTGTGAGAACACTTAAGAAATTAAACATAGGACTTAGCTGTCTCGCGACACCTGACGAGGTAGCCAGATGGGATCACTTAGCAGACATCCCTATTCCCAGCCTCAAGGCCAATGATGTGCACCTCGTCATTGGACAAGATGCTCCACGTCTTCTCAGAGTTGAAGAGTACCGCGTGGGAGGTGATAATGACCCTTACGCTACCAGAACAGTACTCGGCTGGGCCATAAATGGACCCGTCGATTACAAAGAAGGTAGGAAAGCCAAGGCCTACTTCCTCAAGTCAGATCAAAGTCTGCAGACACAAGTGGAAAGATTTTGGAAACTTGATGACCCTACTCAAGATAACAATCTGTCAATCAATGACCAGAAGGTGATTAAACTGTGGGAAAACTCACTTTCCAAAGAAGGCTCACACTACACCTTAGACATACCTTTTAAGAAAGAAGCAGTTACACTGCCTAACAATATCAACTTAGCAACACAGAGACTACAACTACTGGAACGCAGATTAACAAAGGACCCAGACCTGAAAGACAAGTACGTGGAGGCAATGAAGTCAACCGTCGATAAAGGACATGCAGAGGAGGTCCCAGCCTCTTCGCTTGACTGCACTGATGGCAAAGTGTGGTATCTCCCACATCACCCAGTAACTCATCCACGCAAGCCTGGAAAGGTTCGAGTCGTCTTTGACTGTGCAGCTAAGTACGATGGAACATTTCTCAATGACGTCATCCACCAGGGACCAGATCTGACAAACAAATTAATAAATGTGCTGATCCGCTTCCGCCAAGGTCCAGTTGCTGTAATGGCAGACATTGAGGGAATGTTCAATCAGATACATGTAACTCTGGAACACAGAGATGTGTTACGGTTCCTGTGGTGGAAAGACCACGATCCTAACAATGAGGTAGTTACTTACCGTATGACATCTCACCTCTTTGGCGGAGTATGGTCTCCAAGCGCAGCAAGTTTTGCATTGAGGAGATGTGCATCAGATCATGCACATCTGTATGACACAGATACCATCTCCACTGTAGAACAAAACTTCTACGTGGATGATTGCCTGAAATCCTCAGACTCACCTCAACAAGCCATCCGTCTAGCAGCGCAGCTGATCGACCTACTCATGCAAGGAGGGTTTCGCTTGACTAAATGGACAAGCAATTCAACAAAGGTCCTGAAGTCTATCCCAGAGGAGGAACATGCAAATCAAGTGCCATTGTTGGACCTGGATGGAGATCCATCCAGATGACTGCATCACCTTCATTATCAAGGTCAAGGACAAACCCAGCACAAAAAGAGGCATGCTAAGCACAATAAGTTCAGTTTATGACCCCTTGGGGTTAGTTGGCCCGTTCATTCTACGGGGAAAGACACTATTTCAGACACTATGTTGCAGTCAGTGGCCTCTTGGTTTGGTCACTGATGTCCACATCGGAGCAGATGGACTAGTGCGATCGGTGCAAGTAAAGACTCACAGAGGGACTTACACCCGTCCAATACACAAGCTATGTTTGCTAGAAGGAAATATGGATGAGTAGGCTCTAATTACCTTCAGCTTGTGTGTTTTCTTTTCTTCATATGTTATAGATGATTTTTCTTATTTTCATGTTCACGATTACTGTAAACTGTTAATTATTACTCTAAGTCAAGTTATCACCATGAAAATATGTAACAGATATTTTCATTTGAAAGGTTTCTTATTACAAGGTTAAATTTGAGTAGTTAAGTAAGGTTATTTAATTCTAGCTTGTCGCTCACCAATTTTCTCGGATGACCGTCTATCGAGGTCATCGGGGCCGGGATGTTGGATTCACTCCTCCCATTTTCCACTAGAGGGCTCTATAGCTTTACTTTTTGTTTAAGTGAGTTGACGGTTAAACAGGAAGTGAATCAACGGCGGACCGGAAGTGGGTTTTATTTAGCCGTTAGCTGAAAATAACAAGCCAAATCTAACATAAAATCATATCTTACTTGTGTTCATGATTATTGCCCAACGTGGTAAGTTATATTTAATGCTGTAGGATGTGAGAGATATGTTATTTTGTAGTTCTAAGCGTGGGTTTTGGTGAATTAGCTTAGAGCTAATAAGATGCTAACGGGTAGCAGCTAGTTAGCTAACTCATTTCATTTATTTATTTATTTATTCATTTTATAAAAAGAACACATAGCAAACACATGTTTCTTGTATAAAAAAGAAAATATAAAATGAAAGGCTAGTTAGCTAAATGATAGCTTTGTTGCTGCACTGTGATATTTAAATGCTGATGTTTATAACTGGTTGGTTAAATCTATTCTAGTTCTTAAGTCTATGTTTAATCTATTCAATCAAATTAATATATTTAATCAATTTAATTTCATTCAATTAATATATTCTAATCTATTCTAGTTCTTAAGTCTATGTTTAAGTTTGTGTTTATTTGAATTTTGCAATACTAAGTATTGGCATTTTTGTTTATTTTATTTACAGTTTAACCGGCATGTTCGTGTGAAAACACTCGGCAATTAAAGGCAACAATAACAACAACAACGACCTTATGTTCTTTGTAACAAGTAGTAATAAATGTAAACAGAAAATGTAAACAGTAGTATGACTATAGGCAGTAATGTAATACAAACATTAGTGCAAATATGAGAAGTAGTGCAAACTGAATGAGCACATGACCGTGAGTTGAGTGAATAACCCGTTTTGATGACACAGAGTCCAGTGTTAAAATCTTTGTGTTGTGTGGTAATGTGTGAAAGTTTTTTGTGTTAAGGCAGTACAAGTGGGAGGGGAGGCAGAGCAGGCAGAGTGTTTAGCATCCTGACTGCCTGATGAACAGAGCTGTCACTCAGTCTGCTGGTTCGAGCCTGGAGACTCCTCAGTCTCCTCCCTGATGGCAGCAGTCTGAAGCAGCTGTGTAGTGGGTGTGTGGGATCACCAGCCATGCAGAGGGCTTTTCCAGTGAGGCGGTTGCTGTGTAAATCCTATACTGTAGTGAGGGGAAGGAGGTGCCGACAAGCTTCTCAACTGCTCTCAGCAGTAGAGACCGCAGAAGAACAATCAATCAATCAATCAATCTTTATTTATAGAGCCCTTTTCAGCAGCCAGAAGGTGCACAAAGTGCTGAACAATACAGAAATAAAACAAACAATAAAAAATAACAATAAAAAACAGCCAGTTAAAAATTAAAAACAATTAAGACCTAACAAGAATGTCAAAGAACTACTAGGTATTAAAAGCCTGCCTGAATAAAAAGGTTTTAAGATTAGATTTAAAAGACTCCATATGAGTGATGGAGCGCAAGTCCAGAGGTAGCTTATTCCAGAGACTGGGTGCAACGACAGAAAAGGCCCGGTCACCCCAACGTTTGTAGTTGGACTTTGGGATGGACAGGAGAAATGTATTAGATGATCTCAGTGTTCTCCTATATTCACGGACAGTTACAAGATCAGTCAAATACAGTGGGGCAAGACCATTGAGTGCTTTAAAAGTGAATAATAAAATTTTGAATTTAATTCTAAAATCAATTGGAAGCCAATGGAGAGAAAATAAAACAGGGGTAATGTGTTCACGTCTGGAGGTGTTGGTTAAAAGTCTAGCTGCAGCATTTTGGACCAATTGAAGGCGTCTAATGGAGGATTGGGAGATTCCCGCATACAGGGAATTACAGTAGTCAAGTCTTGAGGTGATAAAAGCATGAATGGCCTTTTCTAAATCAAAACGATTTAAAAAAGGTTTAACTTTGTATAAAAGACGTAATTGATAAAAACAGGCCTTGACTACAGACGCTATGTGTTTATCAAATTTTAAGTCCTTGTCAAATGTCACCCCCAACAAGACTCAGACAACAGGAGCAAAAGGTAAGTGAGGTTTATTTACAGGTGAAATTATATGCACAGGTATTCAGGAGGCTCAGGTTCCTTTAGGTCCTTACTTTGGAAACACTGGAGGTGTACAAATAGGTCCAGGGTCAGACTCTCAGGGAATTAGGAGCTGAGACCACACAGAGAGAAGACGTTGAATATGATTTCAATGCTCACAGGAAGGCTGTCACTACACCAACTGGTGTAATGTTCCAGCGTCTGAAGGAGCAGAGAATCAGCCTCATAAACCCCTGGAGCTCGTTAATAGAACTGGCCTCAGCTGCTCATTGGTGCGGATCCACCACAAGAGGAACCACAAGGAAACAAACACATGAACAAATAAAAACCGAGCAATCGGCTCAATACAAAACAGGTGTGACGATTACAAACACCATGTGAGCAGGAGGCGAGTTTAATAGATTCAAATCAGGGCTCTGATGAAGGAAATGCAAGAAACTGGATTTAAAACCCACATCAACAAATTATCCGGCCAACACTGACCTGTGCAGGTATTTGCTGACAACTACACCAACTCAACAGAACCCCTCTTTAAAATAAATAACTTAAAAATAATAATTTGGTTTCTATTTCATTATCTTTATTTAATTCAACGTTTTGCAGTGAAGCAGGACAAGTTGGTAAATTTCATCCAGAAAGTTTTTCTCAACTTGTCTGAAAACAAACAGCAAAAAACAATTCTCATCTGATAAGTGCTTTGATATGCAAACACCAAGAGTATTCTGCACCACTGAGATGCACAGAGGGTAGGGCTGTAGTGATACAATAATATCACGATACGATACACGATATTCTGCTCACGATACGATACATACTGTATTGCGATATTCAGCAAACGATACAATTGAATACACTTTTGCGATTTTCTGAAAGATTTTAGAGGGACAGAGTGATTTTGGTGACATTTTGAGACTGTTATAGACTTGGATTGAATTAATTTAACTGAAAACTGATTAAAAGCACCAACTACACAATACTTGGCTCTGGTTGGACATGGACACAGACTTAAAGTCGACAGCTGGACAAAATGAATCAAAGAAGTGGTGAGAAAACATGTTTCTTTTAATTGAAACAGTAAAAACTGTAGCTTACATGCATTTGTAAAGTAAATAAAGTGCACCAAGTGCCCTGCTCTGAATAGTTTGAAACCTTTTTAACCTTGACACTTAACATCTGAAGGAATCACTCTAAGTGCTTGGTAAGTAAACAGTAATATGACTTCTCCAAAACAGTCTATAATTCAAGTAATGAAGAACATTTAACTTCAAATGCACCCATCTTAGCAGAGCAGCTTAAGGCCTGTAGATAGACCCTGACTAATAAGTGAACTCTAAACAGAAAGTCTACTCTGCAGACCAAGTGAGCTACATTCTCCTCAGATTTTTGTTTAGAAATAGAATCTGATCGACGTGCTCTGGGAGAAGTGCACTTCTCTGCGCAGTAATGGTATCTCCAGCGGTGGAGAAGACTCTCTCTGAGGATACGCTGGTGCCAGAGATGCAGAGGTACGATACTTGCGGATGAATATAGATTTTTTTTTCTAGGAAAGAAAAAAATCGATATTGTATATTGCATAGGGCTTTAATGGACTACTCGAGTAATCGACAGTTCGATTACTTGGACCTCTATCGAGTTTTTTTATTTCTAGTCGAGTAGTCGTAGTGATGTCATCACGTCGCAGTTACAGAACAGAAAATGAATCAACTTCCGGTTTGGAGCGAGTTGCGAACTGGTGTTACACCATTTTCTGTGACCACCGTATATTGTGACCATAGGGGGCGGTGTTGCATGAACTGTTGCAGGTCACAGAATATGGTGCAACACCGGGTCCAATGACCGAACCAGAACCAGCTTCCTCTGACCTTGTTTCACAAATAAAATGCAAAAAAAATGATCTCTAAACCTATAAAAACCTATTAACATATTAATCTCTAAAACTAAACCTAATGAGCAGCACCACAGGCACTGGTATGGGGTGGTCAACCGCCCGACTGTTTTTAGTTTCGTTTTTGACGTGCCGCACATTTTTTTTCCACTTTTGCAGCTTAATAACAATAACTAACAGTTTTGGTTTTCTTGTAATTTATTTGCTGTAAGATAAATGGTAGGAGCCTAATATATGCTACCAATGTTTTGTTGGTCTTTTTTTGTAAATAATAATTTATATGTATTTTTTGCGGTTTTAATTAGCTAATTATTTTTTGCATCTTGAGATCCTATGACATCATCAACTACTCGAGCACTACTCGAGTATTATTATGTTAAAATCGAGTGTTAAAATTATGTACTCGTTCAACCCCTAATATCGCAATATCGATATTATTATACAGCCCTAACGGAGGGTGTTCCTGAAACATGCCCCAAAACAAAAAACAGGAAAATAAATAAACATTCGGTAAACTAATGGGACGAACAAGGAAACTACACAGATTCTAAGATTTAAAACCTAAGAAAAGCACTAAACTTCAGCTGATTTTGGAGGCGATTTCCTCTTTTACCAGCTCCTTCTTGTCCCACCCTGTTGTGTGTGAGGAGTTCACAGAGATAAGTCTTCAGTGTTTGCTGCGATGACTCCAGATGGTGCCCGGCATGTTACTAATGAGTCGCTCTTCACCCTGGGTCAAGTCTAAGGCTCTGCTGGGGCTTTGAAGCTTGTTTACCCTGCTGCCTTATGCCCATGAGACCTTATGCCCATGAGACCCGCTCGTTCCCTCCCACTCAACCCTTCCCCGGCGTACCTTGCACACATTCAAAGTCTGCAGCCAACGAATAAAAATTCATTTTAAAAACCTCAACAGCAGCAAGTGACGGACAAATCATGTGAGCCTTATTGTTTTTTCACAAAAAACAGAATTTGTTGGTGAAGTACGATTGTCCTCTTTACTCCACCCAATACATTCAAAAGCACATTGCACATTTATGCAGCATCAGAGAAAAAGCTGAAATTAAGATGATTTTTTTCTTCAGAATTAAGACTTGCCTTATTTTGGAGGTCAAACCAGGGGGATGTGTTCATGTTTTCATGTCTGCTGAATTCATGTGGAGGTTATTTATATGCATACCTCGTCATAATGGAGGCTGGCAACACAAGTCTGCGTGACAAGCATGGTTTTAGTGTGGTGCTGGACCCATGTTTGACTTCTGGTCTTCCCATAAAGTTGCCATCTTGTTCATTTTTAGACACCAGTCTCATTAAGTCAAATTGAGACAAATGTATTAGCTCTAAAATAGATTAGCTTCCAAACCAGAGAGGTCAGAAATAGCACTTATTCATCCATCTTTGTCCTATTAGAGGTTAGAAATCTAGAACTCCTCAAACATTTACTGTCCAACAGGGAAGCAAACCCTTCAGCAAGTTCTGGGTCTGCCTGAGAGACTCTTCCCAGAGCATGCACCAAAAAAACACCAAAGTAGGCCTGAACCACTTCAGCTGCAGAGGAGCAGCAGTACCCCTCGCATCCTCCTCGGCCCAGATCAACCACAGAGGACGCTTGTATCCAGGATCTTATTCTTTTTTCTTTCTTTCTTTCTTTCTTCATTTCAAATTAAAAAAAACACAAGAAAATTATTTACAAAACCACATTATAAAACAAAACAATACATAAAATGAAAGGAG
>JBBPBX010003559.1:22221-37354 GCA_038048925.1 Garcialebias charrua
ATGCACTGCAGCAAACAGCTCCTCCCAGTTGTCAGCACGGTGGTGGAGGCTGATGGTTTGGGCTCCTCTCATTCTCAGAGTGGACCAGGAACTCCTCTGGAGACTAAAGAGTTCTGGAGTCCAGCAGCTGAAGCTTGGACCAAACAGAACCGTGATCCCAAACACAGCAACAGAACGGGTCAGAAAGAACTTCTGACCCGTTCTGTTGCTGCGTTTGGGCTGAGGTTCTGCAACAGTCCAGTCGAGTCCAGAACCTGCTCCTGCTGTTGAAGGAGGTTCTCCAAACTGCCGGACGCAGTTTTTACATTTAGTTTAATGTTTAATAACGACTCTGTCCACTTTTGTTCTCTTGGGGTTAGAGCTGATTAACTTTACAAGTTGGCATCTAAAACCCACAAAATGGAAAAGGCCGAACTTTTCTCCTCGTGACAGTAAATAAAAAGACCCATGAGTACACAGACACTCCCAAACCAGAACCAGAGACCATGTGGAATGTGTCGAATGTGGAAACGTCCGACGGAGCCCCGACACAAGAAGAACACAACCCACCTTCATGGCATCGTGGAGCTTCTCAGCGAAGAACGCCGGCGTGTTCCAGGCACATTTCACTGAGGGACACAAACACACCGTCAGCTTGAAACATCACAGCCGAAGGTCCAAAACGCTCCCCGATCTACAACACGTGAACGACCCTGTCAGCTGGAGGTCATGCCACCTCAGCGTGAGCTGAACTGCACGTCCACAACACGTAGCTGGAGCTAAACTAAAACCAGCGAGCGTTTAACAACTGTGGGAGAGGTCAATACATCCAGCGGGAATTACATTCCTGTTGGGGTTATTTATTTTACCTGGCGAGCCAAATTCCCACAATACTTCAATGTTTTGGTAGCTGCGAGGTTATAATCAAATATAATATATAATAATAATCATTTTATTTAAAAGTGCCTTTCAGGACACCCAAGGACACTTTACAGCAAGAAAAAAAAAATTGAAATATAAAATAAATAAAGACTATAATACACAAAATAATAAAAATACATTTAGTAAAGTTAATGATGCGTTCCAGAGGTGAGGGGCAGAGCAGGTGAAGGCCCTGCTCCCCATGGTGGAGAGGCGGGCAGAGGGTACATGGAGATGTAGCGAAGAGGAGGATCTGAGAGAGCGTGATGGGATGGAGATTTGTAGGAGGTCAGATAGATAAGGAGGGGCAAGGTTGTGGATAGATTTGAACGTGAGAAGTAGAATTTTGAAGATGATGCGTGATTTAACCGGGAGCCAGTGGAGCTGCTGCAGGACAGGAGTGATGTGGTTATAGTAGGAGGAGCCAGTGGAGCTGCTGCAGGACAGGAGTGATGTGGTTATAGTAGGAGGAGCCAGTGGAGCTGCTGCAGGACAGGAGTGATGTGGTTATAGTAGGAGGAGCCAGTGGAGCTGCTGCAGGACAGGAGTGATGTGGTTATAGTAGGAGGAGCCAGTGGAGCTGCTGCAGGACAGGAGTGATGTGGTTATAGTAGGAGGAGCCAGTGGAGCTGCTGCAGGACAGGAGTGATGTGGTTATAGTAGGAGGTTTGAGTGATGACACGGGCAGCTGAGTTCTGGACCATCTGTAACTTGTGGAGAGATTTGTTGGGGAGGCCGTAGAGAAGGGAGTTGCAGTAATCGATACGGGAAGTCACAAGACTGTGCACCAGGATGGCTGTGGAGCGGGGTGTGAGAGAAGGACGGAGACGGTTAATATTACGGAGGTGGAAATAGGCAGACCGAGTAATATTGTATTGAGGTATGGGGGAAGGCATGTAAGACAACTACAAATACTGTTTTTGTTTTGCAGAAAAGAGCAATAAGAGTTATCACTCGAAAACATAGCCATCATCCATCTAATATATTATTTTATCAACTGAAATTATTGAAATTTCACGACTTGATTGATTATAAAATTTTATTAGTTATGTATAAGGCTCACCAAAATGCATTACCTTTGAACATCCAGAGAATTTTTACAAAGAGAGAAAGCTGCTATAATCTTAAGGGGACGGAGATGTTCATAACAACTAAATTTAGAACCAGTTTGAAAGAACGATGTACCTCGATACAAGGAGTGAGATTGTGGAATAATCTGGAAAATGATATTAAAAGTGCCAAGTCAATGCACATGTTTAAGAAATTGATAAAGTTTGGATTGCTAAAAAAATATGAAACTGTATAATGTGTTCTCATATGAATTGTTGTTCTAGAAGGATTTCATTTTTTGTTTTATTGTTTTACTAACTTAAGAATGTTATTGTTTGAATTTTATTTATGAGGAAAAAGGGGCAGATATTATAAGAATTATTTTCTTCTCTCTGCTACCTTTCATTTCACAGTATTGGTTTTCTTTTCTTTTTGTTGTTGTTGTAAATATAATTGTTGTAAATATAATTGTTGTAAATATATAATTAATTTGTTTTTAGGTTATGAAATGAATAAAGAATTATTAATTTAAAAAATATATATATATATATTGTTGATGTGTGAAGTGAAGGAGAGTGTGGTGTCGAGGATGACACTGAGACTCTTGACCTGAGGGGAGGGGGATAGCAGAGAGTTGTTAAGGGGGACGAGAAGATGTTCTGATTTTGAAATAGAGTTTTTGGTACAGACGAGAATGATTTCTGTTTTGTTACTGTTTAGTTGAAGGAAATTGTTAGAAAACCAGTGATTTAGCTCATTGAGACAGTCGGTGAGGATGGAGGGTGGGTGGGTGGAGTTAGGTTTTGATGACAAGTAGAGCTGTGTGTCATCAGCATAACAGTGGAAATGGACGCCGTATTTGCGGAAGATGTGACCTAGAGGAAGGAGGTAAATGATGAAGAGGAGGGGTCCGAGGACAGAGCCTTGGGGGACACCCGTGGAGACGGGGGGAAAAAGGCGTTAAAAGGTTAAAAGGCGTTTTAAGCAACAGCTACAGTATATTGTTCAGTTTGTTGTTGTTGTTATGATATGAATAGAAAGTGTTTGAATTTCAAAGAGGATAACTCATTTTGCCTCTTGTACTACACTGAAATCAAAATAAATGTCAGGAAATGTTAAGAGATCAACCGACCGATGCCGATGAGGCAGTCCTCGATGTCTCCCTTCAGCTCCATCTGCAGGGCTTTCGGTAACGTTTTGTCACTCATGGTGGCGTAAACCTGGAAGGCTAAAAAGACAAAAATGTTTAGAATAACGATTCTTTTCAAAGAGGCAGAGACCAGAAGGGACAAAAACGTTCTTACGGACTACAGTTTTTATTTAAAAGTTCTGACTCAGACAAGTGTTGTTGGGCGTGACGACTCAGAGAAGTATGCATCAAAGCATGGACACAGTTGTATATTTTTACTATGGTTATTAGGGGTGCGAATCTCTCAATGTCTGGAGAATCAATTCAATTCCGATTTTTGATGCACCGATTCGATTAAAAATCGATTTTCGATTCTAAAACGATTTTCATTCCAGGATCGATTTTCGATTCAGGATCGATTTTCGATTCTGAAACAATTTTCAATTGTCGCAAACTTTAATAATGTCAAATAATACAGTATAAATACAGCAGATGGGTATATACAGTATGAATAGAATGCAGCAGCTTTAATCGGGTCCCGGAGGTCACTGGTGCCTATATCCAGCAGTCACTGTGTGAGAGGCAGGGGACACCCTGGACATGTCTCCAGTCCATCACAAATAATTCAAAATACAAACGTAAACAAAGATTTCAGCCTACTGTATTGCATAAACATTTAACTCAAAATAAAATAGACTTCAAAATCATATTGCATTCATCCATGTTTCAAATGTGTATGGATGGATTTTGTTTAAAAGATTTGTTTGGTAAATCTTTTCAACAAAAGCCATCTATCCATCATCTTTACCCGCTTTATCCTTATCGGGTCCTGGAGGTCACTGGTTCGGGTCAGATTTCTTCTTCTTTCTGCCACCTTTCATTTTATGTATTCTTTCATATACTATGAGATATGGTTTTATTTTCTTTATCTTTTGGGTTTTAATGTAAAAAAAAAAAAATCGATTTTGGGGCTTTTAGAATCAATTCTGAATTGCCAGGACTAAGAATCTCGATTCTTTAAAAAATTTGATTTTTTTCCTGCACCCCTAATGGTTATATAGTAGTATTTGCAAAACGCTGTTGCTGAGTGATGGTGGGATGGAGCGAGAGATAAATCAATGGTCGTGACCTCGTCCTGAGTAATGAGGGCGTTGCTTTGGCCAGCCATGGTGAAGAAAGAGCTGAAAGGAAAAGCTCTGGATTTACTGCTCCGTCTACGTTCCAACCCTCACGTGTGGTCATGAGGTTTGGATCAGGACCGAAACAATGAGCTGGAAACAAGCGGCTGAAATCAACTTCCTTCGTAGGGTGTGGGCAGAGTGAGGAGCTCCGTCATCAGCAGGAGTTGAGCTGCTGCTCCTCTGCATCGAAAGGAGTCAACTGAAGGTCATCTGATCTGGACGCCTCCCTTTGGAGGTTTTCCAGGCACCTCCCACTGGGAAGAAACCCCAGGACAGACCTGGAACACACTGAAGGGACTGAGCATCCTCTGGTCTAGAGACACCGTGGAGCCCCTCAGGAGGAGCTGGAGAGTTTCTGTGGGGAGAGGAAGGTCTGGGTTTCTCTCCTGGACATGTTGCCTCTGCAGCCCGACTATAGATAAGTGGTAGAAGGAGACGTTGAAAAGAGCCCACTTACAAAGTTATCAACAACCCTGCACAACTTGTGGTTTGTGTAGCAGGTCCCAAACACACCAGACTGAGTCAACTTCTCTTTTACCTTTAAAAGGAGTTGAGCTGACAAGTATTCTCCATTATAATTATTATTACATATTAAATAAAGCAGAGGTCCATAAACAAAATGCCGACAGTTGGCGTATCCGTTCAGAGAGGAGGCACTGCAGAGGTGGTAAGGCCTGCACAGAAGGCCCTCAGGTGCAGTCTGCCACCAGTCAGGGACTTCTACTGCCAGATGAAGGGATGGAGCCATCAGCATCCTGCATGACCCCACCCACCCTGCACAAGAACCGTTTACCAAAAAACAGCGCAGACACAGCTTCAACCTGGATTTATTGTCTTACAGCTGCGTTAGCAAACGGCTGCTCTGCACAGATCTCTTTTTTTTTTAGCTTTGATCTTTAAAGAGGTCCTCAACCCACTGTGAAACGGTAACTCCGCCCCCAGACCAGATTCAAAATCCCTCATGAAAATGGGTGTGTCGAGAGACAAGGAGGGGAGGAGGTGGGTGATTGAGCTGCGTTCATGCCCCCTCTAGCAACAAACGAAAACTCCAGCAAACAACTTACAGCAAGCAAAAACAAAGAATAAATATGTAGATGTATTTATCTATTCCCACCCGATCTATCCAAAACAAAAGGCCTAAAAAAAATAATAATAATACCACAAGGTATTCCGTGACTGGGGTTCAAACCTGGGTCTGTCAGATCTCAAACCTGCACCTACACCATTGCCCTGTCTTGGTATTTATGCATTACTGGTCCATCGCAATATAAGAAAACAAATACAACCAAATAGTTACAACCAAATAGTTTCGATGTAGTGAAAAGTATTCCTAAAATAAATAAGTTAAAATATACAAATAACTATTGCCATTCCAAAAACTATAATATGCTTCTTTGCAGTACTTTTCCGGAGTGCAATGTACCACTTCCATATAAGGTATGAACTGCAGCGAGGACCTTCTCATCTCTGCAGGGGATTGGCTCTGCTTGAACCACCTTTGTGACGTCAGAGTGAACAGTCCTTGACCAATAAGAAAATTAAGCTGCAATTCCTCTGTTCAACCCATAGGGTTACCGTGAACACGTTTTTAGACCAAATATTGCCGATTTAAACTAATACGCACAAATATGTGAAGATTAACACAGACATAGTGCTATACAACATTTTGGACACATTCTAGGGAGTTTATCAGCTAAAAAAAAGTTAATTTGGAGTTTAGTTCCTCTTTAACTGGGACTTTTAGTCTATTTTATTATCCATCTTGGCTTGATTGGTTATCGTCTTGCTTTACCGAGCTCTAGAAATCTGTTTTGTTCTGATCAGAAAGTTTGAATGACAGTAAATCTGAGCTGAATCTGATATTTCCCACCAAGTTTCATGAAATTCCTTTAAAGTTGATCAGACAACACAACTGCCAACAGACAGACGGCTCGCACCACAAGCCGACCCCTCAGGCATAGAAACACACATTTCTACGTATTCGAGTTCATCAATGCCACGAACAAACCGAACCAGTCTCTGCGTTTTGTTTCTTCTCTGAATGGGAGAGTTCTGCTCACCTGTTCGGTTCCACCTGTTTTTCCAGACGTTCTCGTTGTGAAACCAGACAAAACGAGAGATTCGCGATTCAACGACTCACTTTTAGAGAGCTGAGGCCCGCTCCGTGTGGTCAGGATGTCGATGAAGGTGGAGACGTTGACTTTGCCGGCACTTTCCCCCGATTCAAACAAAACCTGCCAACAACAAGAAAAATGTATTTTAGACTGAAACAAGGACAAAAGTAACTTGTCTGTTTGGAAACTGGTTTGTTAATGATCTCTCTCGTGGGCGTGCAACGTTCAGATCTGCGCTTTATAGCAACCTTGAGAACCTTTTGCACATTATTTATTCAAATACAAATTTACTGTTCCCTCAGTTGAAGCAGACAAATATACTGTATTTACAATCCTTGAATTCCCCCATAACGTATCTAATATTAGAAAAGATTTGTCTGTTGTAAATAAAAACAGAATGCAGCAGTTTGCAGGTCTCATTAACCCGTGTTTCTTTCACAGTGGAACATAGAAAAAGTGTTTAAAGATAGAAATTGTGTTTTTAAATAAAATAGTTTGGTAATTTTGAGTTGGATTGAAGCAACATCTCTAAAAAAAATCTGTAACAAGAGCAACAAAATATTCTGTAAAAAAGTAAGTGGTACAAATAAACCAGCTGCAGGAACATTTTGTAACTAATCAGGTTAATTATCGACCGGACAGAGGATCGAGTATAAAAAGAGCCGTTTAGAAGATGGGCAGAGGTTCACAATGTTCTTCAGTGGAAAAATTGGGAAGGCTTAGAATATCTCATATTTTACAGTTCATAATCTCATCAACAGATTAGAAGAATCTGTGGAAAATTTGAAACTCAAGAGGCTGAAAGTCAATATTTGGTGGTTGTGGTTTTTGGGTCCTCAGGGGCCACTGGTTCTGTTCTGGACATCACTGCCGGGCTCAGGAACCCTTCCACACATCATTATCTAACACAGTTCACCGTGCCATCCACAAATGTTCCTTAAAGCTCTATCAGGCAAAAAAAAGAACCCGGATGTGACATCAACCAGAACCGCAGCGTCTTCTCTGGAACTGAAGATCGTTTGAAATGGACTGAGACAAAGTGGAGACCTGTTCTGTCAAAATTTTAAAGTGTTTGGAAACCACCTGGAAGCCTGCCTCGCTGATGGGATAGGGTTGCATTAGCAGCTCTGGAAAGGCACAATCAGAGAAAGTTATATATTACAGGTTTTAGGACAACATCTGCTCCCATCCAGACAACACCTTGTGGAGAAAGGCAGCGCTAACTCTCACGCTGGATCCATTTCACAAGTACGGAGTCCGGGTGCTGAGGTCTGCAGTCCAGACCTCCAACCAACCGAAAGTGTTTGATGAATCATGAAACAAGAAGACACAGGACTTGAACCACTAGAATCCTTTAAGAGATAAAAATGGGACGTTTCCCTCTAAAACCTCCAACAACCAGTCCCCTCAGGTTCTGGGCGTTAACCGAGACAAAACGAAAATGGATTTTACCTTTGCATCGTTTTTGGCCAGCTCCGAGTCCACTTCAGCGGACTCCTTCTTCTTGGCACTCAGCATGGCCAGCAGGGCCTTGGTGAAGTCTCCGCTGGTCTCATCCTTGATAACCTGCTCCAGCTCCACCGCGTACTCTGACAGGAGTGCAAATTTACTTTTACATCATTTAGAAACAAAAGTCACGGATCCAGGCCTTAAAACGTAAACGGAGCGCATGAGCCAGAAAACCTTCTTTGAAGACTTTTTTAATCTCTTCGATCTCTTTGTTCGATCGTGTTGCCAGAACCTCCACCAGAGCCTCCTCATCTGTGCCCAGACGCTGTCAGAGCAACACAAGAAGGAACATTGTTCATTAAATCACAGCGATAAAGATCTAAATGCCTTAATGCCTGGAGCACCTGACGTCTGGTCTGCGCGGTGACCTCAAGAAATCAGCTGTTTGCGAGCTTATCCGGAAGGTGAGCAGATCACCCACTCGGATTGGGACTCTGGACGCTGTACTGGTCAACATCTGAGGTCCGAGCTTGGATCAAAAAGTCCCGAATTGGATCATTTTTGGAACAGAGTCGCCCTTACAGACTCAAGGCTGCAGAAATTACAATGTGAGCCTGAAGTGAAAATATTTGTCATTCTTATCTGACTCCCTTGGAAACAGCCTTGGAAAAGGCTGGATATCTAATTTCTCCTGAGACGTGTTTTACTGAGGACAAACAGCTGCTCCTCTTGTCTTGTCCGCTACCCCCCCCCCCCGGAGAACTTTTCTATGAGCGTTATCGGAGGCCGGCTGGTTACATCTCAGACTGTTGCTATCTGGAATGTCTCATGGACAGAAATCTCCCTGCCTCAGTCTCAAAATGCAACATGTAACTGTCTTAAATGTGCTTATGGTATAGTTTTTACTGTCTCATGTGGTGTCTTGGCAGACAAAATGTGATACATTTTTTTTAATACCAATGCTGTGACCCTCATGGTACTTTCCTTGTTTTTCACACCTTTGACCTTCATCCCGATACGGATGAGAGAGGCCGCGCTGAAGAACATAATGTGATTTGATGTCTCATGTGGTCTGAATAGGCAGCAGCTTCACACACTCACCCCACCTTCAGGATGACTGTGCATACATATTCACGCTGTATTGGTGAAAACTTGTGCAATAATAAAAGTACTCCGACTCTGACTAAAGACTTCACAGCTGGAACGAAGCTGCCCGTTTGAAAAGAACAGCTTTAACCCTCCTGCTGCCCTTGTCTCATGTCCCTTTTAAATGTGTTATGCTCATGGTGGACGTAACATATTTAATAGGGGCTCGTCCGGGATTTGAACCCGGGACCTCTCACGATTTTAGTCAAGTTATTGTGTTTGTATGGGTGATGAGCTGGGAAGATTAGCTGCATCATCCCATTCAAAAACTTTGGGTGGGAGTGTTATCTGCCCAGGGAAAATTATTATTATGCCCCAGTATGTTTTGTTTATGTTGGCTGTCCACCAGTCAATCTGTTAAAGCACTCTGAAAGCCTGAATAAGATTAGTCCTAATTAATCAGATCACTCTATTGGATGGCGTTTTTGAGTCCGCTTATAAATAGGTTGGATGCAGAGATCTGGGCACGGAGGTTTGGAGGTGTTTCTCTGCCCGCCCTCGCCACTTGGGTTGACACTCCTGAGGGAGTCATGTGTTGTGAGCAGGTGCGTGCTCATTTTTAGCTCTAGTGAGCTCGTGTTTGGTTGGCCATGGAGGGCTTATTAGTTTTGCTGGACACTGACTGTTTGTTACTTGTTTTTATGTAGGTCTTGGCCTGGTGGGATCGGTAGCCCTATTTTTCGTTCTTATTTTCATAGGTGGGATTTAAACCGTTGCCGATAGGGGCTTTGACGGCCCTACCTGGGTTGGCCCCCTATGGTGTCATTTTATTCTTTTTAGCCAGCTCACCAGGTCCATCTTTCAGTTGCCATTTTGTTTTGTTTGGGACACGGGAGAAACTGAAGGTGAACTCCTTGTTTTTTTCATCTTTTTCTCCACAGAAGGGAGCAGGCTGCGTGAACCACGTCCGCAACCACAGAAAATGAAAGAAAGTAAACTTTTTAAACCTTCTTTTGTCTTATGCCCCTTTTAAATGTGTTTTGTTCATGGTGGACGTAACAGCCCCACAAGGCCTTAAAACCCAGGCCCTGTGGGGCAGCAGGGGGTTAAAAACTGACAGTTAGCATCCTTGAAGAAATGAAAACTGCCAAGCACCTCACTTCCCAAAGACCAACACATATTCCGCATGATCTGTTAGTGTTCGAGGAACAGGTGGGGCATAACCGTCATCAACCACCAAACCAAAGTTTAGCTTATTATTTATAAAACTGATGGAGATTTTTGTGCAAGCTAACATCAATTAGCCATGGCGGCCATCTTCAGTTGACTTGACTCTGAAAGTTAAATCAGCTGTAGACATGTCCAACCGTTACTCTGTAAAAGTATCATTAAAATCTAATGGTTCCTGAGATATTTTGCTAACAGACAAACACAATTACTTGATTAGCCACCTTTATTGGCTACAAACAATAATAAACTTAAAATAACAAAAATGTCCAACAACAATCTGATATGTGTTTAAAAGTATTCAACTCAATCCTTCGAACATTCAGTTGTTTAATTTTGAACAGGAAGCAGGTCACCTGAGAGGAGGAAGATGTACGGTTATCTATTAATTTAAAAAAGTTTCATTTGAGCATTTGTTGTTCTTTAGAGGATGTTGCCTTGACACAAAAAACTCCAAAGAAATGTAAAAATACATTTATCAGTACATCAAAGTATCATCTGCGTACAGTGTGACTTTACCTTGGTGGCTTTCCTGAGCAGGTGAGCATCATAATATGCTGGCTTCATGAGCAGAGCCAGAGCCACGTCCTCTAAATCGGACCTGAGGGCCGACTTCAGAGATTTAACCAGGTTCTGAAAAACACAGCAAACAAATATTTATAAAGTTTTCACGTGTAGACTTTTATATTAGTTCAAATTAAATCTGCCTTTCAGGAGGAAATACTAAGATTAGAAATAGATGAAATGTGAAACTGGAGCAAGATATGAGCTAACGTCTGTGCTGAAGAAGCTGAAAGTGAATCTAAACAAAAGGAACCTGGCTGGAAGTAGCTAAAAGGCTAGCTAAATGCTAAAAGTACCAAAGAAAGGTAAAAGTAGGAAGAGGATCCAAATGTAGAAAAACGTTTATTTAAAATATCAAAATGCTAGCTAAAAGCACCGAAACGCTAGCTAAAAACATTAAAGCAACAAAACACTAATTACCAGTAAAACTAAAAGCTACAGAATGCTAGTTTAAGCTAAAAAGCAAAACTTTAGATTAACCCAATCCAAAAAAGCTAAGTCTGGTCCTCTGGACATTCAAAGATTAGCTTTAGATTAACATTTTGAGAACACTAGTTAAAAAGCTGAAACCAGTGGTACGCTAATTAAAAAGCTAAAAGCATCAAAATGCTGGTTTAAAGCCTAGTGTAGCAGAATGCTACTTAAAAAGCTAAAAAAGCATTAAGTAGCAGAATGCTAGTTGAAAAGCTAAAAGTAGTAGAAGAAAATTAGAGCAGGTATGCTAAAGCAAATTTTAGAAAATGCTTTGAAGGAAATGGCAATCTTTTTGTATTTCTATAAGAAAATGTTTGTTAAATATTTTGAAAAGTATAAAAGTTTTAGAACAAAAAACTCAGTCTCTTGAATGAGCCAAACAGTTTAGTGTAAGAACAGCTAAAATAGCACAAAGCATGGAGAAGTAGTCAATTTACAACAATAAAAAAATACATATAGAGAAATAAAACATTTATTCATAAACATCATAACTCAGGCTTCACATCAAATCTTTCTTGTTCCCTCTTTGAAGTTGCAGCATGTAGGATGTTGTGCCACCTAGTGGTGAAGTTTCATATTGCAACCAAACACTTTGTCACTTTTCCATTTTATAAATGACTAAAACAATCACTCAGACACACATTCTCTTAAATATATATATTTATTTGTGTATAAATGTGAAAACTCTCACCTTACCCGTGGACGACTCATAGACGGCTTTGATCATCTGCCTCTGCTCGTTGCTCCTCTTCACCAAGATGGCAACGACCACACCCTCATCCACCTCTGTGGGAGACAAGTCATTCTTTAAAACAACTCTAGCTGTTGAACAAACATTTTTAAGTTACTTGAGACATACTTTTACTGTCAATGGCGCTCTGAAGGACTGAAGCATCACTGCTGGCACTGAAGTTGGGATACGGAGTGACGGTTCCGTAATATTTGGCCTTTGGTTTGTCCTTCACCTTCACAAACATTTCAAACAGAGGAGTCAGAACTGGAGCAGATTTGGTCTTTCTTTAAGTTCTGAGTCAAAGGATGAAATTAATGCGCTCACATTCACGGTGTCGTCCTTCGGGTCTCGGTCGTGGACAATGTTTTTAAAGAACTTCTTGAAAAATGCCATCTCGACCCGAGGATCAAAACCAGCTTCAGAAGGAAGCAGAACAGAAAGTTGACCTGAACAGGTGAGGAGCTGGAAACTAATCAGATCAGCCCAGGTGTGAAATCAGGACAGGAAACAAAACTGAGCTTTACACAATAAAACAGGAAGTGCATTTAAACAGAGGCATGTATGGAAGCCCATTTCCGCCACTCTATAAAAAAAATAGCAAAAATTATATCAAAATAATGAGATACTATCTCATTACTCTGAGATACTATCTCATTAATTTGAGATACTATCTCATTAATTTGAGATACTATCTCATTAATTTGAGATACTATCTCATTATAATATCAAAAAAGGCGTTCAATACAGAATCAACTGGACTTTATTTGTTGCAGAAAACGTTTCGACTTCTGTCCAGAAGTCTTTTTTCAATTCTGAATGAATGGAAGCTGTGAGACCGAGAAGTTTTGTACAGGCTGACATGCCACGCACCAACATATGAAATTGGAAACTGAAATAACCCCACAACCATAGGCGTAGATCCTGGGGGGGTCGGGGGGGTCCGGACCCCCCCAATCTTGGGGAAATATAGATCTGTCCCCCCCAATAATTCAATAAAGGAAACCGTGTCTTTAAACAATATAAATATAAAAAGGCAAAAAAAGAGAGAAATCCGCCATTATTCTAAGAAAAAAAAGGAAATTTGCCCCCCCCCCCTTCTCTGTTGGCAAATGGTTTAGTCCAATGTTTACAAGGAACAACAAGAGCACCGGAGTCACAGGCTCCGCGGAGCCGCTGGGTGGGAGTGAGCTGCAGCACAAACTATTAACTTCCAGTAAGTAGCTACTTAAAACATTGGTGACAGTGACTGGGAGGAAAAGGTCTTTTACAGTGTTGAAAGACAAGTGTGTCTGTGTCTCATTAGTGGCTGTAGCAACAGCAAAACGCAACGAGGAGCGACACTTCATCAGCTAACACGCTAGCTTCAATGCTAACTGGCTCACAACAGACAGAAGAATGTCAGCGCAGCTTTGAGCAGGATGGATTCACATTCATCATATTTTCAGGTGTGGAGCTCTTGAAAGAAGTAATGATAAAATATGTGAAAGATAATTAATTTAAAAAGAGTAGAGAAGATGTGATGATTAGTTAAAATGATTTTATATGTGTAGCACTTTGTTGCAGCTGTGGTTGTTTTAAAGGGCTTCATAAATAAATTATTATTATAAAAAATGTTGAGGATCAATACTTATCAGAATCAGAATCAGGTTTATTGGCCAAGTATGTTGACACACACAAGGAATTTGTTTCCGGCTGTTCGTGTCTCTCTAGAAAATGTCTCTCTAAGGAATGATCACATGGGGGTTGGGAATGGGTTGATATTATGTCACATGATTAATTAAAAAATGTCACTGCTTATTATATTACATTATTGATATTTTGTATCTGCAACTGGAATATTTTATTCTTAATAGGTTCTTAAAAAATGCTACAGATTTGTTAATAGTAAAAGGCATATTTTGAATGAATGTTACAAACGTGTTCATTTCTACAAAACAGTTAATAAAATATTTATAAAATACAATGAATTTCAAAGGTTACAGATTGAGTTTAACATAAAAGAAATAGTGTTTTATGTTTAAATATCAGTTAATAAGTAATCCATTATGCCCCCTTGTTTAGGACTGGAACCAATCTCAGCTGCTTTTGTGTGAAGGCAGGGACACCCAGGACAGGTCACCAGAGACACCCAGGACAGATCTCCAGTCCATCACAGAGACACCCAGGACAGGTCTCCAGTCCATCACAGAGACAGACAAAGAGACAAACAACCATCCACACTCCCAGTCAAAGCTAAGAACAATTTACATTTGCACAGAAGAACCAAAAAATTATTCAAACTGAGGACTCAAGTTCTTGATTGAGAGTTCTAATCACTACTGGTAATTATCAATAATAATTGATCATATTTACCAAGCTAAATCATTGTGTGGAGTCTTTAATAATACAGACCAGATCAGATGTGATCAGGCAGTCATATATTCACATGTATGTAAATGTATTATTATTAATACTATAATTAAAGTTGAACCATGCAAATTTGTTTGGAACGAACAAGTGGACCTTTGTGCCTCTTGGTCCCACTGAAGTAGCTCTCAGTCTCAAAAAGTTTGGTGACCCCTGCATTAAAGTATTTCTTCTCCTTGAAAACTGTTTTCTTTTTAAGCTTTAAGATTTTGGGAAGGTGTGGTACCAGATTATCAGTGACACTGACCACAGCAATCTATGAATACAAGCCAAACTGAAATTTAAACAATATTTAGAGGGGACCTATTTTGCAAAATTCTCATTTTGCCACTTGTCAAAATGACAAGTGGCAAAGATTGAACATATTATTTTTTTTTACAAGAGTAATGAGTGTCACTATTGTACTGATTAATAGTAGTATTAAGACTACTAAATACATGCCATTTAAATCAATATTATTGCTGATTATTCTGCATAGTATATATGCAGTTTGGATAAACTTCCCTCTGTACATTTTGCATTACATTTCACTGTAACTTTGCCGACCCCCCCAAAATTGCTCTTAAAAAATGTCCCTGTTTATGGTCCCCCCCAATAATGAGATGAAATCTACGCCCTTGCCCACAACATACCTGAGATAACATGCCCATTCTATTTAAATTGACAAAACAACACATCACAGCTTAACAGAAGGGGGTTTGTAGCACATACATGTAAATTGAAAGATCACACCTTAACAGTAGGGGGTTCCCTTGAGGTCTCTGGCAGAAGACACAAAACTGTATGTAAATTGACAAAAAACACCTACCAACCAACAACA
>JBBPBX010003559.1:46356-78052 GCA_038048925.1 Garcialebias charrua
TATATATATATATATATATATATAAATAAACTACTTACTACTTGTACTACTATCTCTACTTTGCGGTTTTTCACTTTGCTACTGTATTGAGAAGGCCACGAGTATATTGTTGTTGAAATTGGGTGATTTTTTTTTTCTCAAAATAGTCTCAAAACTTTCTTAATTTTGTTTCCGGGACTCCGAAAGTGCATGTGAGGCAACATCTGGAGGGTTTGGTGAGCGATCAAACCAAACTGTGACTGACTGGAGGCAAAAACAGAATAAACTGCAACCTAACTGAGACATGATGAAGACACTTGGAGAGTAAATTGTGACTAAAGCATGTGCACGTCATTCACAGGAAAACTGCAGCTTATTTGCAGTTTTGTACGTCACAGTCAAATCGTAAGTAGAAATTTTGTGTTATTTCCAGTAAAGATTTACGTATTTTCACACAATTTTGTCTCCAACTTGTTGCTACCCAGAGAAATTGTGGCATAAAATAAATGAGTTTTCTATTTATTTATTTTATTGTGAAAGAATAACTGTTTTTGTGACCTGATACCTAACACTCCTAGTACTTGTATTGTTTGATATTTAAGTGATGTTTGGACGTTTTACTCTGAAAATTGTCAAACTTTTTGGTTTAGCGATTAAAGAGGCTCAAGTTTTATGGCCAACAAGGCTGAGGTGGTTCATTAATATTTTTTCATGGAACAAATCCTAAATTATGGATAAACGTTGGTGCAAAACCAAAGTCAAGGTTGTGATAAAGAGGGGGAAATGAGAATAAAAGTCACAGACTCTTAAAAAATGATGTCCGGAACTGCCTGCTCTTACCATCTGCATCTTCTTCTTCAGCTCCATGTTGGCGTTTTGGTACGCTTTGGACACAGTGTTCAGATAATAGATGGCCAACCTGTAAGACATGATGGGATTAGACGATTTCCAGGGATTCCTCAGGCTTTTAGGGCTTTGCTACCGTTTGTGTTGGATGAACGTTCATCGTCCAACCTTAAGAACGTTAAGTGTTTTTACGGTTCTGCACTTACACCATGAGCAGCACCGCAGGCATGATGAGGCCTGGGTTGGCTGCGTAGCTGAAAAGCGTTCCCATGAAGGCCGGCAGGTCCTTGTTGATGGTATCCATGACCACATCAAACATCTTGGGTTTCCCGCTGCTCGGTCACACAAACATGAACATTTGGCACAAAGTCACTTCTGAAGACGCGTTCATAATCAGAGGCGGGGTTACCTGAAAGGTCCGCAGTCAAACGAAGGCGGTAGGGTCATGATGGTGTAGACCACAGGCAACAGGCTCAGGAAGAGGATGAGGAGCAGCAGACCCATGTAGAAGTTGTTGGACTTGGAGGCCTTGAAGACTCGCTCATGTGGGACGTTTGTGGCCATCACGGCCCAACACTGGTAGTACATGGAGCTCAGGAGACGGAGCACGTTGATGCCAACGAGCCCAGGAGCGAAAAACGCACCCATCCTGATCCAAAACAAAAACTGATGAACTGGTCCCATTCTAATGCCAGTAGTTATATACTCCAGTTACTTTCCATAATGTACAGTTTACTTTCTTAAGTGTTCAATCCAAAAAAGCCATTGACAATCCAATTCAGTATACAGTATGTTCAACTTGTATCCAATTCACTGCAATTAAATGTGTTTTCATTTAACTCAATAACTCCAATAAATGAAACAATCCAATTTGTTGTAATTTGTTCTAGTTCAATCTACTCCAATTCAAATGTACTTCATATTGATTCAACAAACCCAATCAATAATTCAGTTTATCTCAAATCATCAGATCCATTCATTACCACTTCAATTCATTCCAATTATTCCAATTACAATTAAACACAATTTTTAAATTAAATTAATTTCACTTCAGTTTATATTACAATTCAGTTCAGTCTTAGTTTATTCCAGTAGGTCAGCTGAATTACAACATCTTCCACTTTGATTCAGTTAAATCCACTAAGCTTTAATTCATTTTGATCCAATTATTTTAGTCCAGTTACATCCCATTGACTGCTCTATAATTCAATCATGTTCTAGTTCAGAAAGTTAAATTCAATTTATTTTAATTCTATATATGTCAATACAGTCTAAAAGCAGCTTCTTCGTTTGAAACCCAATTTCAACCCAACAGCTTAGTCCCCAATCAAAAACTGTTTATTCCAATTCAATTTTCAATCTTGTCCCATTTGTAATTTAATTCAAAACAGTTAGATCAGTAAATTATTAAACATCCAAAACTAGCTTGCAAAAGAAATCATTCTGTGAAAGATTTTACAATTTGTTTAACGAGTATGACATTTCTGTTGATTAATCGTTTCAGTTGTACATTTGATAACATTTAAAATTGTCCAAGTGAAAATCAAGCACTGAAAAACACAAAAATAATATTTATTTACTTAACAAAACTGATGACATGTCTACATGTGTGCCTAATCGTAATGTCAACAAGTTGTTAAATCAAAAAATAATTTGATTAGATGAAAATATGAATAAAAATAATTAAATATGTAATAAAATTATAATCTTGATGCAGTATAAACTGTGTAGTATGGAACCACAGGGTCACGGCATGAGACCACATCTAACATATGGTTTATGATAGTTTTTAAGGAATTTATTGTTTAGACTTTGTCTGTTAGGTAAACTGAGCATGCTCAGTGTGTGCATAATAATAATATTAATAAAGTTTATACCAGATCATCCCTTGATTGAAGACCAACCCAAGAACGTTTCCACTGATGTCAAACTCTCCGTACGACGGCTGAAAACAGTCAAAAAACAGATTAACTGATAAGCTCATCATCCTCACTGACCTTTAACGTTAACTGTAAAGCATATACAGTGGAATAGGTCAATTAAAAATAATAATAAACTTCATAAATCTAAAACACAGCAGCTGATGGACTTACAAACCCAGCTTCCAGGTCCCAGCACCAGCAGTAGTTGAGGAAACGAACGATGACGGCTCTGGCAAAGTCACCGATCAGGATGGTCAGGTAGGTCACCTGAATGTCCGACACCGTCAGCTTCACAAATTCCTACAGCCGAGGCAATGAATGCATGAACATTAACTGCATACAACTCATTTGACCATCTTTTCCAAAATTTGAAAGAGACGACGGCTGGACGAACACCTACAACAGTCAGTCCAAGTCAAGTCAAGTTGGCCAACTACTGTGACCTAAATGTACAGGGATGTTTTTATTACTATGCCGACGGAAGTTTCCCAGCAGGGTCCTCTGATGACATCCGCAGGGCTCATCGGTGGTGGAGTCGCCTCGGTGTCGTTGAACATACGTGAGTAATTGGCGTAGTACTCGTTCATGGCCCAGATGGAAGCGTTCTTGATGGACTGCTCTAATTCAAGCTGAACGAAACAAAACTTATCAATCACCTAGTTTCTCCTTACAACAAACTATAGATCAAAAATAGAAAATGATTAAGATGCAACAAAAGCCTAAATGTGGAACTTGGTAATTAATCAAAACCATCCCAAATGTTTTTGTTTATGACTAAACACAAGTTGCTAATGTCCTTAAGTCACTTCTAATGCAGGTATTGAAACATGGCACATGAGCCCTTTAAAAAAACAGCTTTAAAGTCGACATTTTTAAGCAATGACGTACTGTACATAGACACCACCAGCTTACCTTGTTGTTGACTTCATCAAACAGGGCAAACAGGAAGGTGTAGAGGTTCCCCAGAAACAGGGCAAAGATGCGTCCCAGCTGCCACTTGAGGGCGATTCGAGGATGGTAGTCCTCCAGTTCAGCGATGGTCTCAAACAGAGGAGGACACACCAAGCCCAGCAGGGACATAACAATCTCCAACTGGTAGACAAGGACCACACGTACTTCATGAGATCTATGTCCTTTTGTTTCATTTTGGGTCTAAAAGCTTGTTGCATGATCCGATTCTGACTTACCTCGTTCTTCTCATACCAGCTGAGGTCAGTCCTTGTAGCAAACTCCTGAGACCTCTTCACCACAAAGTAGATGAGGTAGCCACTCCCACCGAGGCTACAGGTGATCATGAAGTTAGCCAAGACCCTGAGGAAGCGCCGCAGGTGGATGTTCTCATCCTTCTGGTTTTCCTGCTCATCCACAATGGACTCCTGTTCTTATGAAAACACGGAGGGGACTGACTGTTGGTGTGAGCCCAAAAAGAAAGCAAAGGTCTTTGGGTCGGATTGTCTCAGGAGCTGTGGGGTTGCCGTGGCTACCTTGAAGCTGGTGGTGATGGAGGCGTACTTGTTGTCAGCGGTCTCTGCGTTGCCAATGAGGTAATCCCAGCTTGTGAACATCTTCCAGCCGAAGGTGAACTCCCCTTCCTCTCCATCACCACCACCTACATCAGCATTTTTGGCCATTCTGAATGACACAAACAACTCAATGATCTGCACATGTCTGATCCAAAACAGGTAAATAAAAGCTTTCTGAGCTGAATGCACTCACGTGCGAATCACAAGCATCAGGCTGTAGCCGAAGCTGCCAATTCCCACCAGGAGGTAGGATAGAGGCAGCCTGAACTTTAGCAAGCCGATGGTCCTCTGGTCGTTGTAATATCCATAGAACAGGACAGAATATTTACAGTAGCCCTGAGAGAGAAAATCAAAAAAGACGTTCAATACAGAAAGAGAGAGAAAACTCTTTTCTAATTCTTGTTTTTCCAAACTCTTGTTTCCATTGGCTTCAAACGTCACAGTACACATGTCAAACAATAAAAATGACCAAACCCAGATTATATTGGGCTCACATTAAAGTCCATGAGGACAGAGTAATCCATAGCAGTGTCCTGGTCAGCTCTGGGAACTGTCTTCCTGGGAATAGACCCATAAGGAAGGCCCATCAAAACCTAGAAAATAAGTAATAGATTGAAAAAAACAGTGTGTTGATTGAAAATGCCTTTAATAATTAATGATTAATGAGAACTAAAAAATTGAGCAGTACATCACTTCACCTCAGGGATGACCACCAGCCCAAAAGTTAGCCCGAACAGGACAAGGTTCATGCCGTACATCCATCGCAGAAAGATGAAATAAGACGCCACCGATGAGCCAAAGTGGCCTAAAGGCATTGGCAAGACATTAAAACATGACATGCATTATTCAAACTCAACACTAAAAGATGCTAATGGACAAAACTTACTTTCCACCTCTTTGATCTTCCTCTCCCAGGGGATACAGGCAGTTCTAAAATTCTCAAAATCTCTTTGAAACTTAATCCATTTCTGATATATAAAAACAACAAGAGTGTTATAGACCAAGAACATAAAGATAAAAAGAGACAAAAGGTTGGAGCACGATACCAAACCTTTGTCATCATCACTTTGTAGGCATACCACTTCCTGCCTTTTCCTTTACCCAAAGCTCCTTCAAACTTATCCACAAACTGTTGAGCCTCTCTGTGGAGTAAAACAGAAAAGCTCTCTCAGACTAAAACAATACGCCGATGACACTGTTTTGTATGTACAAGCTGGTACGGCTGAGTCTGCTGCTCTGTTAAAGATTAGATGTTTGATTGAGTATTCATAGAGACAAGAACTGTTTTAGATAATGAACTTGATATTATTAATGAAGCAATAGTTCAGAGCTTTAAAGGTTCAGCTATGATCGACGTGGATCGCTGTTGTCTCAAAACAACTCAGATCCCAACAAATTTTGTTATTATTCATGCAAACAGTATTTAAAAATCTTTACAGTCTCATTTTATTTACAGTTACATAAATAAAATGTCAGTTATTAGCTGGCAAAAATACCATCAGCTAGCTGTAGCACTTCCAGTGCAGCTTTAGGCATTTTCAGCAGGAATATTGTAACATTTCTGCTGGATTAATGTGTGTAAAATTAAACTGGTAGCAAATCAGGAATTAAAAAAATGTATACAGGAGAGTTGATATTTTACATTAAATTTGTTTAAAGATGGAAGGAATCCACTTTGGTTTTAGCCCGGCTCAGACTAGCCATTAGCTCATCGGCTCAGTCAGAATTAAACTCCAGATCTTTAAACTGAGGCTGTTTAATGAGCTATCAACAACAGGTAATATATTAATTGTACACAAACTTTCTACTGAACTCCAATTCTCTGAATCATCCATTTGAACATGTTGGCATGGTTGTTGGAATAATCATTGAAGAAAATGTGGAAAATGGTTAAACTCTTAAAATACAACTGGGCAAACTTTAAATGTGATATACATTATCTTTCATTAGAGGAAATGGGATTTTGCGAACTTTAGGATTTTATCTAATATATTTTATTCTTGGTGCAAGCCAGTGAAACAACTCTTAACAGTTGTCAAATTCAAGCAAAAAATTTAAAATCTAAAGAAAAGCAGCACAAGACAAACAACCAACTTGTCAGAATATTGGACTGACACTGTTTCCTCTGTTTAAACAGCATTTCTAAAATGTTTTCTTTAATTAATGTTCAGTTAAGACATAGCTTCTTTATATATTATCAGTTTTTGTATTAATACAAATATAATTTATACAAAATACAGTACTAGATAACTGGGGTAGGTCAGTGTTTCTTGTTTTGTGTTTCTTTTGTTTCTTTTATGTTTTGCTGTGAGGAGTCGTGAGGTTTCCATTACACATTCTTAGACAGAAAGTGGTGTCTCGTGTCAGGCAGACGTTACTTTAGAACGGTGAGCCTCCGTTTCATTCGCCAAGGCTTGGTCCTGATGGTGGCGATCAGTTTCTTCTTTTCTTCCACCTCCTCCATCAGCCTGGCCATCTCGCCCTCCGACATGGACTCCTCTTCCTCTTCATCCGAGTCTGTGTCGGAGTCAGTTGAACTGGAGACAAAAATTAAAATAAAGTTTTGGTTGGCTTCTTGTTTCATCTCCTGTCACCTACCTGTCATCCTTCTTCTTCTTCTTCTTCTTGTCTTTGTCGTCATCCTTGTCTTTGCCCTTGTCCTTTCCTTTTGCGCCACCTTTTTTAACCGGCTCATCCTCCTTCCCTCCTTTCTTTCCTCCTTTCTTTCCCTTCTTCCCTTTCCCATCATCGCTGTCGTCCTCATCACTGTCCTGAGCTTTGCCTCCTTTTTTCCTGTTGGCTGCGCCTCCCTTCTTCTTCTTAGGGGCCTCATCTTCACTCTCATCCTCATCGTCATTGCCGCCTCGTTTCTTGGCCGGCCTCCTCTTGTTTGCTCCTCTTCCTCGCCCCCTTGGAGCCTCGTCCTCTTCGTCCTCCTCGTCACTGTCTTGCTTTTTGCCTCGGCCTCTTCCTCTCGCGCCTGCTCCTCTTCCAGCTCCTTGTCTTCTGTTTGTTCTCTTCTTGGCGCCACCGTCTACATTTCAAAACATAAATGACCAAATTTAACCCCACGAGCCTTTGATACTTCAGAGAAATTCATGTTGGTGTACTCACCATCACTGTCGTCTTCTATATCGATCTCGACTGAAGAACAACACAAACAAACAAAAAACTGTTTAAAAACTGAATCAAACAAACACACATTGAGATCCTTTATATTTAAAATTATAATTCTTTATGCAACACTTGTCCTGGTCATTAAAGATCTTGTGAAACCTGAATGGGTAAATGTGACATTTACTTGTAGAACTAGCTGCAATCTCAATGGTACCCAACCCTGGTCCTTGAGGAACACCATTCTGCATGTTTTAGTTGTTTCCCTGCTCCAACACACCTGATTCAGTGATTTAATTACTTCATCGAGTTCTGCAGAAGCCTGTTCATTCAATTCAGCTGCGTCAAAGCAGGAAAATAACTAAAACATGCAGGATGGTGTTCCTCAAGGACCACTGCTGGGAACCACTGAGTTATCAAATATCACTAATCCTCTATTGTTAAACTAAACGCTTGATTTTACAGTATTTTGTCCAAATATTGTAAAAGTCAGTATGCTAACACGTAAAGCCAGAAATGTGAAAACATTTTAATATTAGCATAGTACAGTACTGTATTGTCATTTTGTTGTTGTTTTCTATTGATTTTTAAATGAGTTTCTTTCAGCTAATGTCCAAGTATTTCACAAACTGGCCCAAGCTTCTCTTTGTGTTCAATGCTAACCTGCTAAAGTAAAGCTTTTATCAAAATGTTAAAAACTTTGTGCTCCTTTATGATCAGCTAATAGCCAGATGCACGAAAAAGTCACATCTTCAGCTTCAGCTGCCCTCTGGATTCTTTTAACCAATCGATCACTAAATTAACGCGCTAAACTAAAAGTCATAATATTTTACCAGTTCAACAGCAAGTTGGCTTGTTCACCATTTCACTAAACCCGAAGTGTAGGCTAGGGACTATTTTAGTTTGTCAAATGGTTTTGCAGAAAATGTTCACTGCTCTTGAGTTCTGTTTTTAATGAACAAATCGACAAAACATCATGCGAGCGTGTAAAACAAAAGCTTTTAAAAATGTTTGACACACACATGTTGTCTTATCATTTACTTAAACCACTGTCGTGACTCATAAATGTGCTGATTTTGTCGAACAAGTAACTACTGCTGTTGACCAAAAACAATATTGTGTAAGTGTTTTTGTTAATTTAAAAAAAGCATTTGATTAATAAATTACAAAAATATGGAATAAGAGGATTAGCCTTACAGTGGGTGTATAGTTACTTAGAAAATAGGAAGCAATATGTACAGTTGGATGATGTGAAATCAGATCACTGTACTGTTACATGTGGAGTTCCTCAGGGATCGATACTCGGTCCGAAATTGTTCATTTTGTATGTTAACGATTTGGTTAAAGTGTCTGGGGTCACCAAATGCGTTCTTTTTGCTGATGACACAACTTTTTTTTGTTCTGGAAATAATATTGAACAATTACTGGATTTATTGATGAAGGAGTTTGAAAAAATCCCAAACTGGTTTAGACTTAACAAATTATCATTAAATTTGGAAAAAACAAACTATATGATATTTAGTAATAAAAATAAATCAACTGATATTCCATTTTTAATTGAGGACTCAGTGATTTGCAGAGTCAACGAGGTAAAATTCTTGGGTGTAGTTATTGATGATAATCTATCTTGGAAACAACATATAAATTTGGTTAAAACAAAAATATCTAAATCAATTGCAGTATTTTATAGAGTTAGATATTTACTAAATGATAAACATTGTATCTGTTGTATAATTCAATGACTGTGCCACATTTGATTTATTGTGTTAGTGTATGGGGAAAAGCATGTAAAAGCAATGCCTATTTTTATTTTGCAGAAAAAAATTGTAAGAATTATAACAAGAAAGCATTACTGTCACCCATCTAGTGAATTATTTTATCAAAGTCAAAAGTCAAAGTTAACTTTATTGTCAGAACTGCAATATGTACAGGACATACACAGGACCGAAATTGCGTTTCTCTCAGTCCCTCAGATGAAATTACTGAAATTCTACGATTTGGTGGATTATAACATTTTGTTACTTATAGAGCTCATAAAAATACACTACCGTCAAATATCCAAATGTATTTTGTGAAAAGATCAGGCTGCTACAATCTCAAGGGAAAATATGTATTTGTGAAACCGCAATTTAGAACAAGTTTGAAGGGAAGAACTACTTAATTCAGGGTGTAGGATTGTGGAATAACTTAATGACAGAAATTAAGGAAGTCAAATCAATTCATGTCTTTAAGAAACTTGTCAAAGTTTAATTGTTAAACAAATATAAATGAATGTAACTGAGTAATACTGTATACAGTATACAATTGAAGGTTAAATGAGTAATTTACTTATTTTGTTATTACTGTATAGAACAATTTGTTTGAATTAGATAAATAAGGAGCAGATTTAACAAGATATTTTCTTCATCTGCTACCTTTCATTTTATATTTTTTCTTTTCATTTCATATGTCATTTGTTGTATTTCATTATTGTAAAATGAATAAACTTAATTAAAAAATAAATAAATAAATAAATAAATAAAAAAAGCAACCAGATTTATGTTTTGTTGACGATAGAAGAACAGAAAAGAAGCTTCTGCTCACCTTCCTCGGCGGCGGCGGCCCTCTGTCTCGGCATGATGGAAATGAATAGGCGTTCTGTCCTCTGCGTGAGCGCCGTCTCCTCTGGCTCAGCACCCTAACTCGGGTATCTGACGGCTCTGTTGCCGTGGCGACTGCCTCAGGTGTCACCAGGTGTTGTTGGAAAAGGGAATTGAGTTCTGGAAACCAAAAGGTGATCGACCCACTGTGACTAGTGAAGTTTAAAGCTGCGCTGGGCTTCAGCTCGGCTGGTTTCCATGAAATAAAGACCACGTCCAGACGATGAAACACTTTGGTTCACATCAGGCCCAAACGGTTACCATGTTTGGAACGGTGTCATGATTATGCTTTCCTTTACGGATAACAAAAAAGATGTTTGAGACACTCTCACTCGTCGTGTCACCGGAGACCCACACGGGAGAACTGCAGACGTCTTAAAGTTTTAATGAAGGTTTGGGTTTCTTCGTGAGAGGCTCGTTATACGAGCTTTAAACACCCGGACGTGGCCGCGCAGTCGGTTTGCTTTTGACGCTTTGACGGTTTTGCAGAAAACGACAAACGGAGTCAGCCATGCTGACAACAGCTGTGTCTGCAGGGCTGCAAACCGTGCAGCGCAACCTCTCGGAGCCTCATTAAATATTAGAACGCACTCAACGCAGCTCATTTTTCACATCTAAAATGGTTCAATTACACAGCAGGCTGTCCCCGCAGCAGGTGAGACGGCCTGTTGACACGTGCGCTGAGGGTTAAGGGCAGAGGTTGAGGTGGCACGTGAGCTTGGTGCACAAAATGAGTTCTCAGAAGGTCCACAAAGTTTAAAATACAGGTTGTCCTCGACTTACGAACGAGTTCCGTTCCTACGGCCGTTCGCATGTCGAAAATCGCCGTAAGTCAGAAAACCCAAGCCGCCACTTATACACGTACACGTACGGTACTGTACCAAGCACTTTGCCTATCCTAACACAGTACCCTACATAATTATCAAAAAACACATACAGTACATTTGGAGCAATAATGAGGGGAAAAAAAAGTTAATTTCTTACTGTGAACTGGTCAAAGTCAAAGTCAAAGTCAAAGTCAACTTTATTGTCAGATCTGCAATATGTACTGTACAGGACATACACAGGACCGAAATTGCGTTTCTCTCAGTCCCTCGGTGCAACAGTAAACATCTAAACATTGAAACACTGAAACATATAATAATAGACATAAGCATAAAATAGTAAAACTAACACTGTCCTGAGTTTTTTGCATAGTGGTATAAGAGTATGAAAATTTACACCAACTCTAAAACTAAAACATTAAACATTTAATGAACATAATACTGTCCTGAGTTTTTGCATACTAGTATAAAAAAAGAGTATAAAAAGTATAACTAAAATAAACTAAAGGTTTCTAGCATTGACATTTGCAAAGTGGCAAAGCAGCGTATGAGTTAATGTACACAGTATATGTATGAGGTAGTAGTTGATGTTGTTATAGAGGCAAAAAGTGGCATATGCAGTAAGGCACATTGGGCATCCCTAAATAAGACCGTTCAGAGCACACTGTATATGTATCAGCAGTGGTGTAGATATTAGAGTAGTGTAAATGTAAACAGTAGTAATTAAATGTAAGCAGTAGTAATAAAAGTAAACAGTATTAATAAATGTAAACAGAGAATGTAAACAGTATTATGACTATAGGCAGTGATGTAATACAAACATTAGTGCAAGTATGAGAAGTAGTGCAAACTGTATGAGCACATGACCGAGAGTTTAGTGAATAACCCGTTTGATGACACAGAGTCCAGTGTTAAAATCTTTGTGTTGTGTGGTAATGTGTGAGAAAGTTTTAGTGTTAAGGCAGTTCAAATGGGAGGGGGGGCAGAGCAGGCAGAGTGTTTAGCATCCTGACTGCCTGATGAACAGAGCTGTCTCTCAGTCTGCTGGTTCGAGCCTGGAGACTCCTCAGTCTCCTCCCTGATGGCAGCAGTCTGAAGCAGCTGTGTAGTGGGTGTGTGGGATCACCTGCCATGCAGTGGGCTTTCCGAGTGAGGCGTTTGCTGTGTAAGTCCTGCAGTGAGGGCAAGGAGGTGCCTGGTCAAGCCTGTCTTCGTCTTTTAGCATGTTGGCTTGTTGCACGTCCGACCTCCGCAGCTTCGTGCTGTTCCACGCGGTCCAAACTGTTTACAGGCAGGACTGTTAGCATGTTAACTCCATACATTTGGAGCCATATTCATTCATTCATTCATTCAACCTTTATTTAGTCAGGTAAATCTTTTGAACCTCATGGGCTCATTTACGAAAGCGACCTGCTAAAACTAAAGAACAATGAACAGTAATGGTAGAATTTCCTTAAACAATAAACAATCAAACAATAAACAATAGAAAACAAAAGAGAGAGAAAAAAAAAAATATATATATATATATATATATATATATATATATATATATATATACATATATATATACATATATATATATATATATATATATACATATATACATATATATGTATATACATATATACATATATATATATACACACATATATATACATACACATACATACACACATACATATATATATATATATATATATATACATATACATACATATATATACACATATATATATACATATATACACACTCCTCCTTTTAACAAAGTAGCAAAAAACTAGCAAAAAACTAGCAAAACATTATAAGGTAGACGTATAAAATCAAAGACAGGAACAAATCTGCATTGGTTTTTGCCAGGATTCCAACAGATTCTGAAAACCATATAGAGAAGTCAAGGTCGAGAGCTTCAGATCTTTTTGTAAGATATTCCATGAAGCAGGAGCGGAGTAGGAGAAGGCCCTTTTTCCAAGTTCAGTCCTCACTGACGGAACACTGCAGGTAATCATGTCCTGAGAGCGCACGCTGTAGCTGCACTCACGCAAAGACATGTAGGAGGAGATGTATGAGGGCAGCAGACCAAGAAGTGATTTGAAGATGAAAATGTACCAGTGGAAGAGTCTGCGTGAGGTTAATGATGTCCAATTAACCAGTGAATACAGGGTGCAGTGGTGGGTACGATAATCACAACCAGTTATGAATCTTAGTGCACCATGATAGACAACATCCAACATCCGCAGGGTGCTTGTAGGAGCATTCATGTAGAGAATGTCACCGTAATCAATGGAGGGAAGGAAAGTCACAGATACAAGGCGTTTCCTAACATTCAGTGATAGACATGATCTGTTTCTGAAAAAGAAACCCAGTTTAACTTTCAGTTTCTTCACTAGGTTTTCCACGTGGAGTTTAAAAGAGAGATGTGAATCGATCAGGATACCCAGATATTTATAGGAATCAACAAACTCGATAGGTACACCATTTGAAGATAAAATCAGAGGAGGATCTGCTGGAACCGCCTTCCTATTTGAAAAAAACATCCCTTTTGTTTTATCAGCATTTAGGACAAGTTTGAGACGGAACAAATCTGACTGGATGATGTCAAAAGCGGATTGCAGTAACTGGAAAGCCTTAGCTACTGTTTTAGCTATATGGAAAAAGAGTTAATAACTTACTGGGAGCCGTTTCTCCGTGGTGTCCCTCCAACAGGCTGCGCCGCGCTAGCATGTTAGCTCCTCCAAAAGGCTGCGCAGCTGTTCCTTTGCGTTTTAGCATGTTAGCTCGGTGTCCATCCAACATCTGAGGCTGCCAGGCGGACATCGAGGCGAGCTCTCGGCCACAGCAGTCCTCTCCGCCGCCCGTCGGCTTCGTGTCCCCGGTGGAGTTGGTGTTAGCTAACCGAAGCTAACCGAAAACTGGCGAAAACTGTCGGAAACTGCGTAAATCAGCTTCTAAATAATAATAATAATAATAACTTTATTTATAAAGCCATTTAAAACAACCACAGCTGCAACAAAGTGCTGTACACATAAAATCAAGAACATTTAAACACATAAAATAAGACTTTTCAAATTATTATGTTTTTATTTTATTTTTATTATTTATAAGATGCGTTCGTAACACCGAATCGCCGTAAGTCGAGGACTACCTGTATTAGATATTAATGATTTATTTTAAGCCAAGTTGTAGATAAACGGACGCCGATAATCCCACAAATTAATGTACCGTATTGACTTTTTTTTTAAGTGAAAAGTGAAAGCATGCGTACCTAAAACTGATTTTATAGATCACCAGTTGCATTTTTTGTTATTAAAATAGATAAAAAACAAAATCAAGATTATTTTTAGTGATATGTCCTTTCTGAAATAAATGAGAACTGTTTGGAGTATTTCACATTCAATCGATTCACCAGAACAAATAAAGGGCATTTTGACAAACTCTACCTGGACAGTGAAGGAAACCATTGTCCTTTTTTATGTTCATCATTCTTCTGAAGGCGTAAACTTTTAAATGATTTTCTTTTCTGCAAAACATCTGAAACAGGCATGCCAAAAACTAACAATGAGGGGATAAACCAGGGGAGTACTGTATTTATATACATTAATCTGAACTGGGTTGCAAGAGGAATTCCTCTCCAAGACGTTCCCATGTCAGCCTAGAGACGTAGTCTCTCCAGTGTGTCTCCTCCCATGGACATGCCTGTTTAATCTCCACAGAGGAATCTGAACCACCTCAACTGTCTCCTCTGGATGTGGAGGAGCAGCAGCTCTACTCTGAGTCTCTACTGATAACTGAACATCTCTGTCTCTTTGAGACAGTCCAGCTACCCTGCAGAGGAAACTCATTTTGACTTTCTGGCTCCACGATCTCATTCATTCAGTCACTACCCAGAGTTCATGACCAGAGGTGAGGGGAGGAACATAACAGAGAGCTTCACGCTCCATTCTTAACTCACCTGTGAACAAAGACACTATCTCCTCTGCTTGAGGCATCATTGAGCTCCCAACCTGGTGGGGGCAGTCCCCGCTTTTCCTGAGTGAATCGCCACCTTATCAAGGTGGAGAGGAGTTTGTGTTCCTGAATGAGCCTAGGAACTATGCTGGGGCAATCGTCTCTGGTTGGGTCTACCAAGGCAGCTTGGTCTCAGATGACAGGCCAGACAAAGATGTCCCTGGAGTCCGGCCTAGAGCAGGGTCTTGTTGGTGAGCGCCTGATGACGACCTCTACCTATGGTGCAAAGTACTATGTCAGCTGAAGGTGTGGCCTTGGCACTTAACCAGAGCTGGCTCATGACCTGTCCCCTCTCTGGTGGGGAAGGAGTCTGGAACCAATCCAGGCTTAAGATCATTGATTCTCTTTAGTTGAAGTTTTCCTGACAGGTTTTCTAGTCCCTGATGATGAAAAATATCCCCACAGCATGATTCCACCTCCATGTTTCATTGTGGCGATGTTCTCAGTAGCTTTGTCCCAAAACGTTTTTGTATGAAGTCATATGACCACAGCACCCACTTCCACGTTAGGAGAGCAAATGTCCAATCATTGTGCCTCATCTTTGTCTTCACACATTTTGTTCTGTTCATTTCTTGACCAGTCTTCCATGGAGCTGGTCTCACAGACCCTTCTTTGGCTTCCTGGATGGTTCCTCTGATTAACACCCTCCTCCCACGCTCTGAGTTTTGAAGGAAGACCCTCTCTTGGCAGGTTTGCTGTGATGGTTTATGTGATTACTAGTAATGGGTTAAATGGAGCTCTGTGGGATGTTCAGTAGAGGTGCACCGATAAATCGGCCGGCTGATTTATCGGCCCAGATTTCCTTAATTTTGGAAAATCGGAAATCGGCAAATGCTTGCACGAGAAACCGATTTTACAGATTTCTTTAGTTTTAACAACAATTGTCTAAACTTCATTTATCAGAGCACTACCTTGTGACCAGTTAAAACAAGATTGTATCGTTTCTAGAATATTGTTCAAGGGTCTGTTTTTTAACAAAATAAGATTGAAATTTGAAGGCGCATTGAGACCACAACATGCTCAGGGCCGGCCCAAGGCATAAGCAAACTACAGTATGCGGCTGCTTGCCCCGGGGCCACTAGGGGCCCCCTAAGTGCAACAGATTATTATTAATTTTTTAAGTAATGATTTCCATGTGATTCTATTTAATCTTTTACGTTCAGCTTTTGCAAATTGTTACATACATTTACATCGTTTTAAGAACTAATTATTTAACTTTAAATTTAATTTAAAGTTGAATAAATGGATTAAATTTCATTTAATCCATTTTACGTGGTTTCATTGTTCATTTACATTATGTATTTAAGTATTTCCTTGATATTTTTATTTTCTTTTGTCTGTTTTTGCGCAATTTAAAATTTTTTTTGCATCAAAGTTATTTTATCTGTTGTTTGTTGTTGATCTTGCGCTCCAAATTATTTTGAACATTATTTATTTTATTAATTGCTGCAGTTCTTTGGAACCAAAGTTAATAAACCAGATGACATTTTTGCAGTAAAATACATTGTATACTGGTGTTTTTTTTTCTTTAGTTACTTTTAGTACCAAAATACACATAGGATAATGTAACCAGGGCTGTCAGAGTTGCAATGGGTTTATGTTAGGTCAGTGAATGATCTGATCATCTGACTGTTGATTGCTGTAATCCACATTATTAGCAGAAATAGAGGGCCCCAAACCAAATTTTGCTTAGGGCCCCATGGAGGCTTGGGCCGGCCCTGGTGTTGCTTATAAAACAAAATCGGTATTGGTCAAAATCGGAATCGGCAAGTCACACTTTGTAGAAATCGGTGATCGGCCAAAAAACTGCAATCGGTGCACCCCTAATGTTCAGGGTTCTAGGAAATCTATTTCATCCATGATCTGGACTCCTTCTTCATAACCCTGACTTGTGGGATGGTTCTTTGGTGTTCAATTGTTGGTGATTCTAGGAACTTTCCGAACAAGTGTACATACCAAGATCATGTGACACCTACGTTGCCCTCAGGTGGATCTTACCAAGTATGTGGCTTCTGAAGGGGACGTTTAGGGTTTCAAGGCAACAGGTCAACCCTTACACATGTGTCAGTTTTCACTTTTATACAATTTAGAGGTATTTAAGAAGGTATTCCCATTTATTAATCTGAATATTTTGAGTAAAACTATGACATACGGTCAAAGTCTAGGATTTAAGACATGGTACTCCTGAGGTGGGGGTTGAATACTTTTGAAACAATGGGTAATTAAGAACACTTCATTTTCAGTTTGGACACATTTTTGGCCAATTGTTAGTCGTTTTACACCAGCAGAACGTTACATTAATTTTTTTTTTTTATAACTTAAGGAACATGTGTCTATTACTAAACGTAACTGTCATAACTCATTAAACTTATCTAAACAATTTACAAGTTTAATCAAGTTCCACATTTTCCATAAGACAGATAGCAGCGCCACCTACTGGTTCTGCTACAACCGATGTCATTTCAGGTCTTTAGATCAAAAACTGAACAGTCCTGTTTTTTTTAGGATTTGACCTGAAAAGCTACATTATTTTGGCATGTTTTGAAAATTATTAGTCATCCAAGAGGGCGGAGCCAGACAATTTGCATTGGGGTTCCCCAGATAACTTTTCCCCTAAATGCTGTGGATCTAGACACGTTTCTTGTTCAAATTATCGACATTTGCACAGTCGCGACTATCATGTAGAATTACACCAGCAAAGACCTAAATGTATTCCTAAACTAGTTAAAAATAATCTGAAATGAAAATTAAACATTCATTGTCGTGGTAGACCAGAAGCTGAAACAACAAGTATCACTGAACTGAACTTTAAACCATAAAAACTATAAAACACGTTAAATATCATTATACTTCCCTACACAATAAAAGCCTAACAGTAAACATTTACACCGTGAGCGTTCGCCTGTGTTGCCATGGAAACGTGTAAAACCTCAGTGGTTGGTGAAGATTGATCTATGGTGGCCACGGACACCACTGGCTACCCCCTGGCTCAGCCACTGTCCATCTAATGTTTAGCCATAACTGGTTTGCAGAGACAAAAAAAGGTCTGGATGTAACTGACCAATATTTTGGGCCCTCGACGGTTAAAAACGTGTCAGAAACCATTGTATATTTGTGAACATAATTTATTTACATCATAGAATTTAATGTCAGAAGATCAACACACACACACTGCAGAATATAAATACAAAGAATTGGATAAACTTAACTCAAGAGGGTTAAAAAAAGCAGCAAGAAAAGAAAAGAATTTAAAAACCTACAACGAACAGTTCTACTGCAGCACAATCACTTTGAGTTTTATTTTTGCAATCATCCCTGACACAGACTTCAACTCGCATGAGAAAAAAAAAAAAAAAACATTTAACAGCAAACGTGAAAAGATGAGCGTTTTAGTGACCCTTCGAAAAGCTACAAGTCGATCCAAACGGCGCTAGTGTTCTGGAGAGCGAATTAACGGAAACAACCAAAATAAAATAAAACGTCAGGAGCCCGAATCTTCATGCGACTTCAGTGGACCGTTCACAAAACGGCGAGAACCAAAACCCACGTGGACGTCGTTCAAATCAGGACACAAAATTTTTTTAAAACAGGTTGTGGCAAATTATAAAGACCAGCAACGAAACTTCTAAAAGCAGGAGGGTTCAACTCTGACCGAGGCCAAAAACTGAAAAAAAAAAAAAAGTTGCTCCTCGAGCAGAGAGCAAGCACAGTCGAGTCCCAACGTCCGAGCAGAGTTCAGGGAAACCGACTGCGCAGCCGTCCACAGCGTGGCGCCGCTTTAAACTCTTCAAAGGGTAATGACACGCCGTCCAGCCACACCGACACAAACCAGCACACGCACGCTTTCTCTGTCCAACACAAACGCTGCAACAAACTAAACCGTGTGGAGGGATCGATCCTGAATGTGTAACAAAAACAAACAAAAAGAACCTTCTGGGCGAAGGCTGGGCTCAGGTCCATGTTTTAATCCGGTGTTCAAAGTCAAGCAGAGCGCCGTTCATATTCTCTGGATCTTCTCGGCGACCACCATGGGGTTCTCTTTGCGGATCTTGGCGGCGGCGGCGGACTTGTAGTCGTACGGACAGTTGTGCTCATCGGAGTAACGGTGGATTCCACAAAACAGATTCCCACAGCGACAATCAAAACCTGGAAAATAAAAAATAAATTTAAATAAATAAATTTTAAAAAACCACAAGGCATTAAAAACGTTTCTTCCCACTTTTGGGACGGTTCAGATCATTTTAGGGTCAAATGGTCATCATTGTGTTTGGTAGAAGCAGCAACTTGTATCAGTTTGTATCGAGGCCTGTCACGATAAATTTGGCTGGGCCATTAAATGTCTCAAGAAATTATTGCGATAAACGATAATATTGTTTGAAATTTGACAATCATTAGTAATTACAGGTAGTCCTCGACTTAAGACAGCCTCGACTTACCACGTTTCGGGGTTACGTCACGCATCTCATAAAAAAATTTGAACAATCTTATTTTATGTGTATAAATGTTCTTGATTTTATGTGTACAGCACTTTGTTGCAGCTGTGGTCGTTTTAAATGGCTTTATAAATAAAGTATTATTTTGAAGCCGATTTACGCAGTTTCCGTAGGGAGGGAGGAGCTTCACGCGCTCAGTGGAAACTTTCAGGAGCGGGAGACCTCATTGTTTCGACAGGCAGATCGGAGCAGACCTTACTGTAAAACTCTGGACCGCGTGTGGAAATACAGGAGACCTTATTGTTTAGAGCGGAGGTTTACGAGGCAGAGAGGCTACAGCTGAGCAACAAGCTAACATGCTAACAGACGTTGCTGTAAACGCTGTACCGCGTGAAGCTGCAGGAAGCTGCAGAGCTCCCAGTAAGAAAATAACTTTTTTTTTCCTTCATTATGGCTCAGAATGTACGTGTTTTTTGATCATTATGTAGGGTAATGTGTTAGGATAGGCCAAGTGCTTGTGGATAGGCCAAGTGCTTGGTAAAAATACAGTACTGTACGTATGAGGGGCCCCTTTGGACGTATTTTCCGACATACGACGATTTTCGAGTTACAAACGGGCGTAGGAACCGAACTGCGTCGTAACTTGGGGACCACCTGTATTGTCAAATCTAAGAAGAATGTTGGTTAATTTGTTTTCCGTGTGGTGCCTTTTTTCGACCACTGGATGGCAGTATAACGTTTGACCTGAAGGACGGATAGCGTGGGGGCGAGCAGCATTTTTCGGTTCTCAAAATGGCGGATGCTCGGTGCGGTGTGAGCTCTTTTGCATAGCATTTTTCACACAAGCTTTTAATGAATAAAATAAAATCAGTAAACAAGTTCTCAGCTTCTTTTTGCAGAGGAAAAACAACTTTTTACACGAAGGCACGAGTTTCAACCGTGAAGTTTGGAGCTTTGACTAAACAGAGGTTCTCTCCCTCCCCCCCGCCCCCGAGGTCGGCCTTTTAGCTTAGCTTCTCAACTTATCTGCTTTTAATGATCCAAAAATGCAATTTTGGACGGTTAAAACAGATTTGAAAGAGAACAGAGAAAGGGAGGGGTCAGTAAAGAACACCGGAGTTGAGCCTTTTGTCATCCAGTGTCTTCAGTAGAAAGAGACACGAAGAAACGATAAAACCGATGAATGAAAATGAGGTTGACAATTTTCCTTTATCATGCAATTAATTGATTAATTGTTTATCGTGACAGCCCTACCCTCTGTAGGGTGGCCGGGCTCAGCCTTAAATAGGGTGATCCATTAGGGATGGCTTTCAGCTACAACCACGCCAAATCTTTAGCTCAGTATGTGTAAAACAGATTTAGGCAGAACAGTTTTAGTGTTTTTCATGCTCTTGGCTGTGGCAGGATGGATTTTATTTGCTACCGCAACAGATTTCAGTTCGGCGTCAGATGAGTTTCAGCGGAGCCGGTGTTTGTTTCTCCTCTCACCTGTAAGGCCAATCTTTTTACGGCACATAAAGCAGCGGTTCCTCTTGGGTTTGGGGTTTTCTGGGGGTCGGACGTCTTCACTGCCAGCAGTTGAAGGTTGGCAAACAGAACCGGTGGGCAGCAAACTCACGACTGGAGACACACAGAAGAAAACGTTTAATACATGCGGGTGCAGCAGCCTCAGTATTTATTACTTCAATAAATGAGATTGTACTTGTTTGTGGTACCCACCTGGATCTGTGATGTCTACTTTGCTCGCTGATGCTAGTTTCTCCTCAGACGACAGGCTCATCTCAGTCATCTGCTTCGTTACAGACGTGGCAGGTGAGATCCCACTGAAGGAGAAAAAAAAATGAATGAATGAGATGAGAAAAACGAGGAGTTTTTTTAATTAAAGATTAGCTGAACAAAAACTCTCAAAATAATAATTGGATGATGCTGGTGAAGATTCTCAGTCGTCCAGGACATGATAAAATCAAAAAAGGCGTTCAATACAGGATCAACTGGACTTTATTTGTTGCAGAAAACGTTTCGACTTCTGTCCAGAAGTCTTTTTCAATCCTGAATAATAATAATAACTGGATGAACATTTGGATGAACATTTAGTCAATTCAAGATGACCGCCACAAATAATCAACACTTTTCAACACAAAAACAACCAACTTGGGTAAATTTAATGGTTTCTGCTCATGTGGCAGCAGCTGAGTCATTCCCAGTACAAGTTCGGAGTCAACGCAGCTACTGAAATGTGGCTGTGGCGGCCATCTTGAAATAAACTACAGGTTCCTATAGGGAACACGGGGCCAAACTGAGTGAGAATCTGCACAGGCTGCAGAGCAAAATAAGCAAAATATTTATTTAGCTATAAAAATCCAGTGATGCCAACAAAACCATTTAATCTTCCTGATCTACCTTTAAATAAAAAAGTGTTTTACAAGTTTGTCTTCAAAAATAATCCTTTTACATCTAATCCTTTAAAATTTACCACTGTTCTCTACTTGGAAATCCCTTCGTGTGATGTTTGGCGTCATCGTGAAGATTGGAGATTCCCTTTAGGAATTTCCGCCCTGGACTAGGGCTGAACAATTAATTGCATTTGCAATAATATCGCAATATGATAAAATAAGATTTTCTAATCGCGAAGGCTGCAATTTGACGGGTCACGTGACACAAATCTTTATCAACACTTACAAAATAAAACACCACAAAGACATTTATGATGGTTGCATGGCTAGAATGACAACAACCAGTGCTGTTTGTTTGCTTTATTGTAATCTCTGCTTTAAATAAATCTTTAAATAAATCTGACATTGTTTATTATAAAACAGATTGATTTATTGCTTCTGTTTGTTGAAAAATACTTGAGAAGATATTTAAAAAATAATCGCGTTTTAAAAAAATAATCGCGTTTTAAATCGCAATTGCAATTTATAGAAAAAAATTGCAATTAGATTATTTTCCAAAATCGTTCAGCCCTACCCTGGACCATTGAGGCTTTTTGAGAAGGACAATTTAAAAGATTTTAAACACTCGTTTTTTTATTTTTTATAATTCCTGAATGTGGCTCATTAAATGTTGCAGACTTCTTCTTCTTCTACAACATGGTAAAACAGTTTGAACCCTGCTCCAATGCCCTTCCACTTGGTCTCTTGGACACATAAAACATCTACCTTTCTTCTCTGCATCATGTCAGCCAGCTCTCTACCTTTGCCTGTCATTGTCCCCACATTTAGAGTTGCAACCCTCAGTCCTACATTCTTCACTTTCCTCTTCTCCCTCTGTCTCCTGACACGTTTCCCTCCTCGGGGTCTTCGACTAACAGTAGTACAATTTCCGCCGGCACCCTGTTTGTCAACAGCACCGGTGGCGGTCGTTGTTAACCCGGGCCTCGACCGATCCGGTATGGTTTTGCATTGATGAACTCGCATTATGGTGTTTTACATCGGATGCCATTCCTGACACAACCCTCGCCATTTACCCGGGCTTGGGACCGGCACAAGAGATACACTGGCTTGTGCTCCCTAGTGGCTGGTTTGTGCATCAACGCAGACTAAATGTTTTATCAGTTTGTACAAGGACTACAACACGTCCAAAGCTGGACAGACTGCATATATTCAGGAAGAACAAATGAAGAGCGACACTGAGTGAAAGTATCAGAAGCTCCAGTCGGTGGTTCTCTCCTTACCCGAAAACTTCTGCGACGGCAGCGTCAGCCGCCTCCTCCACCGCTGCGACCGCAGCCGCTGCAGCGTTGTTCAGGGTGGCTTCTAACCTCTGGATGGCAGAATCTTCAGGCGTGGAGCTGCCGCCGGAGGCTGAGGAGGGAAAAGAAACGAAACATCACGACGCGTCACTCAGGTGGACGGACGATGCGAGCCGAGGCGGGTCGTACCCAAGGCGGTCAGAGAGCCGACTCCTCCGTTGTTCTGTCTTGAGAGGTGTTCCTTGTGGCAGACGGAGCACATGCCATTAGTCCTGGGGTTGCCGTAGAAACCACAGCCAGTGGCACAGGGCATAGGACCCGGGCTCTGATTGGTCTCCTGGGCCATAGCAATGCCTGCCACCTGCCGGGTTCACCTGGAGACAAATAAGACAGTTCAAACCCTTTGTGCTGTTTAAAACCATCTAAAAACCTAGTTAACATCAAAATACATTGAAGCTTCACATTATCTAAACACTAAAATGAGCTAAATAGTAGCCAACAAGCTAAACAGGCAGCACGACGGCTAAGGGGTTAGCACTGTTGCCTCACAGCAATAAGGTAGTGCGTTCAATCCCCGGTTGGACCTGGGGTCTTTCTGTGTGGAGTTTGCATGTTCTTCTCGTGCTTGTGTGGGTTTTCTCCGGTTTCCTCCCACAGGTCAAAACGTGCACGTCAGGCTGCCTTCATGCCCAGGCCTGCCTTGCAAAAGAGATCTGTGATCTCAATGGTTAAATAAAAGTTAATAATACATTTTAAAAAGTTAAAAACAATATTGAAGGCGAACAAAAGTCAAAGTCAACTTTATTGTCAAAACTGCAATATGTACAGGACATACACAGGATTTTTCATTCATTCATTCAACCTTTATTTATACAGGCTAGCCTCGTTGAGCCACGGGGACTCATTTACAAGAGGGACCTGTTTCACTCACACCCAGGGTCAATTTAGAGTTACCAATCAGCCTAACATGCATGTTTTTGGACTGTGGGAGGAAACCGGAGCACCCGGAGAAAACCCACGCATGCACAGAGAGAACATGCAAACTCCACCCAGAAAGGCCCCCGGACCAGGATTTGAACCGGGGACCTGCTCGCTGAGAGGCAGCAGCTCTAACAGTTGTGCCACCGTGCTGCCCACGGAAATTGCATTTCTCTCAGTCCCTCGGTGCAACAGTAACCATTTAAACACTAAACACTAAAACATTTAATAAACATACATAAGCATAAAATGAAATAATAAAAGTGTAATACTGTCTTGAGTTTTTGCATAGTAATTTTTGCATAGTAGTATAAAAGTATAAAAAGTTTCACCAACACCAAAAACGCCAACATTTAATAAACAATCATAAAATGAAATTGAGTGTAATACGGTCCTGAGCTTTTCCGTAGAAGTATAAAAGTATAAAAAGTATATCTATAAAATAAAATGAAGGTTCTGGCATTTGACATATGTAAGAGTGACAAAGCAGCATATGAGGTTAATGTACACAGTATATGTATGAGGTAGTTGATATTGGTATAGAGGTAAAGTGGCATTATGCAATAAGGCTAGTAAAAAGAATATATACTGTATATCAGCAGTAGTGTAGATATAAAAAGTGAACAATTGCGTCAGTTAAAATTCCCAACGGTCAGGTGTACTAAAAATAGCTCCCTACACAATATGTGATGTCAGCAGGTACCTGGATGTCTGGCAAACAGAACTTTGAGTACAACACAATACACCGCTGTAGTTGTGGATTACGCAGATAAAGAAAGAGCAGAAAAATATCAAAGAGGTTTTGTTGCTACCGGACGACGTGCTGACAAGCCTCACAAGTTATCTGGTTCTTACCATTTCCAAAGCCGATTATTCTGAGAGAAATGTGATTGTTGGACTCCACTATCAGAGTTGGCTTCAACCAGACAAATATAAACAGGAGTACGGTACTTATATTTGTTTGAAACACTTCAATGGAGGGAACGGACCGACAGAGGGTCAACCATATTCATTTCAATAATACCCAAAAACTTCCAAACATTTAAAGGTGTAGTAAAAAAAGCTCTAGCACCTGTTTCCTAAACGAACTGAACGTTCTGATGTGTGGCTACAACTGCTGACAGTACGTTAAAGTAGCTTGAAGACACTGTGCGAACGCTGACTCAACATTCACACCATGTGTGTTCCTCAGTAATGAAGCCCTTATGAAACCTCTACAGCCTCTGAATTAAATAATAAAGGCCTCATAGAAACTAAAGGAACATTTCAACAAGTTAAAGGGATGAACCTCTTCAAAATGTCAAAGTAAAATATTAGGAATGTGCAGATTGCCGTTTATGACCCCTTCCTTCATTCACACCCCTGAGTTCCCTCAACAAGGACGGCACGGCTGTAAACATTTATTTATAGACAACCTCAAATGTCTGGCATAGAGTCAAAACTTTTATTTAGTCTTTTCTCAGAAGGCACCTTTTTATCGACAAAGTTTCTCCTGGACTGAAGACAAAAAAATAAAACTGCCTCAACAACTTACTTCACGCTGAAACAGATTACATTAAAGAGGTGGATATGTCCAATTTACAAGATTAAACAACTCCGGACCGGCACAATATATACTTGTTTTCACTGATGTGACAGAACTTAGCAGCTTTTACGCATTTATAAAACAAGCTTCCTAATAATATTAGCCACCAGTAGCACTGCTTTGTTCTGAGCAATGAAGTGACAAAAACTAAGATTTAACCTGAATAACTCTAAAATCTGGTCAAAGGACTTGTTACACAAGATTAATGATTTTAAGGGGAGCACAATTTCCTTCGTCTTGTGTTTAAGCTTACCCAGAAAACAGCGTACTCAGTAGTATTAGTACACAGTATGCATTGAAATGACAACCATTAACCTGAAGATAAACTGCTTCTTGATTTTGCCTCATACAAAACATTTTCCAGATTCAGAACGGAAACAGCACCCAGATTAATTTGCCGTGGAGCTGCTAACTCAAACATTTATCACATTTACAGTTCAGAGTGCTCTGACCTTCAAGAGTAAAAAACTAAACTACATTTCTAAGATGGGGCCCACCTTGGGGGCAGGACACATAAAAAAGCTTGATGGTTTGAAGTGGGAGTAAAATAAGTTATCTGGGTCAAACAGGAAGGAGCAACATTAAACAGAGAAAGTCGCAGGATTCCAGCAAAGACAAAGCCGCTCTGAAACCCCCCCCCCGCCACACACACACACGTCACACACACACAGTTTCACTCCAGTTCACACCTTCATGAACGACAATAAAGAAACTGATTCTGAATGTGCCCAAAACCTCTCCTGCGCTGATCGGATTAACGACAACCCCACTGAGAGAGCGTTGCATGATGCGACAGATACCGTATTTTCCGCCCTATAAGTCGCATCAGTCCAATTATGTCCAATAAAGTGGAAAAATCCATAAACGTGTCGCACCTCCATATACGTCGCATCTATTATGCGTCACCGCTGACGCGTCGCGTATGTTACGTGTCACAGTTGACAACCCGAAATGTGGGCCGATGTTTTGCCCTGCTGGAAATGGCGGCCACAGGGCCGTGGACGGAAGGACTTTAACAAGATTAACACGGTAAAAACAATGATTTGTTTGCTGAAAATCATAGCAAAAGTGTTTCTGAGCTTAACCGTTCCTTAATAAATTCACGTAATGGTCAAATTTGCTGGATTTAAATTGTTTCGCTTTGACGTCTTCCAAACGGTCGCAAAAATAAATTATAAATAAATCGAATTTTAGCTCAAACATCTCCTACAGCTAATCAGTTGTAAATATCCATTCAGTGATTACTTTCTGTAAGTTTCATCAAAATCTGTTGTGTGGTTCTTGAGCTATGTTGCTAACAAACACTAGTTCAGACCTACCTCCAGAGTTCAGGAGGCCGGGCTGCGATAGAGTGAGTCCGACCAGAGGAGGCTTTTTTCGGACACATGAGCTGGGAACGGTCGGTCGGCCCTAGCAGCCGAAAGTGGTACTGCTCCATTTTTGTCGTCAGAATGAATGGAAACCGTTATATCTTAGCCAGAAATTGGTCTAAAAATATGGGAAAAAATCCACAAATATGTCGCTTCGCCCTACAAGTCACAGGACATGAAAATTAGTTTAAAAAAAACTGACTTATAGGCCGGAAAATACGGTACTCAGATAAAACTGCAGTTTATAAGTTTGGAACTGCTCCGTGTGCACGAGGGCGTCCGTTTTCTCCGACGCAGAATCTTTCTGAATCCACGCCTCAGAGTGAAGGTTTTTGAAAAGACCCGGCATCGTTTCAAGTTTTTCTGTGCACGCATGAGTAAACAAACAGCAGCAGCAATGGTGGACAGAGTGACAGTTGTGCTACTCAGCAGAGATGTAGTTACATTCTACAAATACTGCAGGTCCAAACAAACACATGTTCACCATTTAGGATGTTCTGAAACTAGTGTTTTTTTTTCTTTTTTTTTCAGAACAAAAAATTTCACCCACTAGCTCTTGTTTTGTTTGTTCCAGAGCAGTTGAATCCAAAATGGTGAGTACATGTGTTTGTCTGGACCCACGGTATTCGTAGAATGCTTATGTTCATGCGCATTCTTCCATTTCTTCACTTCAGAGGCTTGTTCGATATTTGAAGAATGTGAGACCTGCTTCGGTGCAGCAAAGACAGAACGTCCCATAAAACACAGCACCACCGTCACGCAGGCGCAGATCAGCAACTTTCCCCCTTAAAATGATGCCGGGACTCTAAAAACTTCCACTTCTGAGAACTGGAGTCAAAAAATACAAATGCAGTTGACGTAAGGGAGAAGTCAGTTTCACTTATAAACGATAAACTGAGACTTGCGTTTGTTTTAGTGTATTGGTCCGACTGGTTTTACTTTTATTCAATAATTGATTCAATCATCAGTTGTAGCAATTCTTCTATCATTCAACCTTTATTTATAAACGGATAGTCTCATTGAGTCACAAGGACCCATTCCAAGAGACTCGGAGAAAGAAAATTGATTAACTTCTCTCTTTGGCTTTTAACTCGGCCTGAAGCGTTACCATTTCAAATTTATTTGTTTTAATGTTTTTACCGTTTGCTTTTGTATGATTTTAACAGTTCATTACTTTGACGGCTTCAGTTGATTTTATATATGTTTTACGCTTGCTGGTATGTGTTAGTGTACAGCACTTTGGCCAACTGTGTTGTTTTTAAAATCCTTTATAAATAAAGTTGTAATGAAACTGTAAAAATGAAAACAAACACCTTTAGGGTTAAATCATGACTGAAAGCTGCTACATCAGACCACATTATACTTAATTCTTGTCAGACTAGAGCTCTGTGCATATAATTTAATCAAATAGGTGCCATCTCTACACAGTAAAGCAAATGTAATGTTTTTGGTCACCTGTAGCTCATCACCGAGACAAAGAGCAACAACCAGTATCAGTATGTGACTCAGATGTTTGCTCATTTCTATCACAATGATACTCAACAGCAAGTAAAACCTGATTAATATCGGATGAAAACAGTTGAATAAATCAAGTAATATTTGCCTCGGCAGCATTCAGGAGCTTACTGAGCATTTCTGGGCCACAGCCGCTTTAAACCTACAAATCCACTGAGTCACGCTAGCAAGCTAAAGATGCTAACACATTTACAATGAAAACACACATCACATAAATACCTGGTCAGCCCGAGTGAATCACGTTTAAATCCCGTAACAATCATCGAATTATTAGATTATATAAAACGATATATTATTTGTTTTACAGCTCTTCCTCGTTACTGTTTTAGCTTCCGGTAGTTAGCAACATGCTATCGAGCTAGCAACGCTCCTTCTTTGTCCTTTTGTTTTTTCATTGAGCCCGTCTTTTATTCAAGCGAGTGACACAGATTCAACTGAGTGACACAGAAACAATGTCAGTGAGGTCAAGTACAGTTTCATTACATCTTCTCAGGTGATAAACTGGAGCCGAACATTTTGTTTGTAATCAGTTCTGGGAAACCTACCGTAATTCGATATTGTGCAGCATGACAGGTTTTGATAATCAACTTTGTGCACCTAGTAAAAACAGGAATGAGGTCAGGTCAAAACCCTATGAAACTCAGAACACTTGAGGAACCAGTAAAGTTTAAGATGTTAAAATACAAGGAATTTAAAACATAAAGATTTTTAAATACCTCTAACACCCCTCAGTGGACCATTGAGTCTCAAGGACTCTAGAATCCCTAACTCTGCTTATTGGAGCTTGGAAATTCCCCATCTTAGTGGATTCCCAGCTCTCGGAACAACAAAACCAACCAACTGTAAATTCTCCCAAGCCCCGAATGTGCTTTTTATTATCCAGTTTACTGAATATTAAATGTAATTGTATTGAATTGTGCTGATAATGCTGTTCCCCTGCAAATCATTGATTAAAAGCAAAACATAAATGATAAAACTATGGACTATCATTTCATCTCTTCGTGTTCATGGATTTGGGACACTTGGTTCAACTTTAATAAAATAGGGATGTTTTTAAAAGGTTTCTTAGCTTTGTTCATAAAAACACATCCTAGATTCTTATACCTAGATTCCAAAAGCAACCAGATCAGTAAGAATAGCCATTCTACAACGGAAGTGGGCCACCGTGAATGTAAGTTCCCTCGTGAGTAATGACCTAACTCCACCTCCATTTTTGGGCAAGTTATGGGTGAGATAAGGATGTGACTTACAGATGAAGGTTGTTAACATATCTGGGTGAGTCACCTTCAACACAGCCTTAAGTTGAACTAACGTAAAAGTGCTCTGAGTAATACTCAAGCATTAGGTTTAATTCATCATAACCCTTGGAGGATAGGGTGCAGTGGGGCTTTTGCCATAACTCCTGTGGTAACTCCACTGGGTAGAAAGTACAAGAGTCAAACGTAAGGAACAGAATGTCAAATAAACAGAGCAAAAAAGAAAATAAAGACATAAAAACTCAAAGGAAGCAGACAGAGCGAGAGATTATGTCATATATGCTTTTGTATATGGACCATTGACTACACAACTCTGCAATATTGCGTGGACATCGGGGGCAGTTCCCTTGGATTGGCAGACTGGGGTGGTGGTTCCCCTATTCAAAAAGGGGGACCGTAGGGTGTGTTCCAACTATAGGGGGATCACACTCTTAAGCCTCCCTGGTAAGGTCTATTCAGGGGTTCTGGAGAGGAGGGTCCGTCGGATAGTCGAACCTCGGATTCAGGAGGAGCAGTGTGGTTTTCGTCCTGGTCGTGGAACACTGGACCAGCTCTACACCCTCAACAGGGTCCTGGAGGGCGCGTGGGAGTTTGCCCAACCAGTTTACATGTGCTTTGTGGACTTGGAAAAGGCATTCGACCGCGTCCCTCGGGGGGTTCTGTGGGGGGTACTCCGGGAGTATGGGGTACCAGGCCCATTGATATGGGCTGTTAGGTCCCTGTACGACCGGTGTCAGAGCTTGGTCCGCATTGCCGGCAGTAAGTCAGGCTCGTTTCCAGTGAGAGTTGGACTCCGCCAAGGTTGCCCTTTGTCACCGATTCTGTTCATAACTTTTATGGACAGAATTTCTAGGCGCAGCCAAGGTGTTGAGAGGATCCGTTTTGGTGGCCTTAGAATCGCTTCTCTGTTTTTTGCAGATGATGTGGTCCTATTGGCTTCATCAGGTCGTGATCTACAGCTTTCACTGGAGCGGTTTGCAGCCGAGTGTGATGCGGCCGGGATGAGGATCAGTTCCTCCAAATCCGAGGCCATGGTCTTGAGCCGGAAAAGGGTAGCATGCCCTCTCCGGGTCGGGGAGGAGGTCCTGCCCCAAGTGGAGGAGTTTAAGTATCTCGGGATCTTGTTCACGAATGAGGGAAAACTGGAGCGTGAGATCGATAGGCGGATAGGTGCAGCGTCCGCAGTGAAGCGGGCGCTGTACCGGTCTGTCGTGGTGAAGAGAGAGCTGAGTCGAAAGGCAAAGCTCTCAATTTACCGATCGATCTACGTTCCCACCCTCATCTATGGTCATGAGCTTTGGGTTGTGACCGAAAGAACGAGATCTCGGATACAAGCGGCTGAAATGAGTTTTCTCCGCAGGGTGTCTGGACTCTCCCTTAGAGATAGGGTGAGAAGCTCAGTCATCCGGGAGGGACTCGGAGTAGAGCCGCTGCTTCTCCACATCGAGAGGAGCCAGTTGAGGTGGCTCGGGCATCTGGTTAGGATGCCTCCTGGACGCCTCCCTGGTGAGGTGTTCCGGGCATGTCCCACCGGGAGGAGACCCAGAGGAAGACCCAGGACACGCTGGAGGGACTATGTTTCTCGGCTGGCCTGGGAACGCCTTGGGATTCCCCCAGAGGAGCTGCTCCAAGTGGCTGGGGAGAGGGAAGTCTGGGCCTCCCTACTTAGGCTGCTACCCCCGCGACCCGACCCCGGATAAGCGGAAGAAAATGGATGGATGGATGCTTTTGTATGATTGTCTATTGTCGTCTGTACCTCATTTGTGTTCTTTGTTTAAAACATGTCTCTCTTGTAAATGAGTCCTCTGAACTCAATGAGACTAACCTGTAGAAATAAAGATTGAATGAATGAAGGCAAGTCCATTGCCATTGCATAAGATAGATAGATAGATAGATGGATAGATAGATAGATAGATAGATAGATAGATAGATAGATAGATAGATAGATAGATAGATAGATAGATAGATAGATTGATAGATTGATAGATTGATAGATAGATAGATAGATAGATAGAT